>VZTT01044178.1:12464-32925 GCA_013400855.1 Buphagus erythrorhynchus
GAAGTGTTGGATGTTACAGCATATATAAATATCTGAAAACCTTGTTTCTTTGAATATGGCAAATAAATTCCCGTTATGTTCCCAATCTTGACTCAAAATTGTTATTAGGAATGTTCATCTGACAGCTTCCTGCTGTTAGATTTAATCTAAACCAACTTCTCTTTCAAATGCACAAAAGGTTATTTTAACCTCCATACTTTGCTCTCAATAGAGGAGAGAGCAGCATAAGAGCTCCTCTATGGCTTCTTCTAGTGAAAACAACAAACAAAAAGTATTTTGAAACACTGTATGTAACAAACAATTCTAAACATTAACAAGCAAAGCTCTTAATGTGAATATNACTCTAAACATTAACACGCAAAGCTCTTAATGTGAATATTATGTATTTACTGAGGGCATCCAGAAGTAATCCCTAGAATAAAGCCAATAAATATTTTATATTTCTAATGCAATCCAAGCTTGTTTATCTCAGTGAAACTTCCTGTTTTCTGTGCATAACCTGAAATCACTTCTCCCATAATAAGATAGAGAATCAAATACATCAAGTTCTTTATTTTGGTACNGGGTGAGTATAAAGGACAGCCACTGCCTGGATATCATGGTCCAAGGATTCTTTCTTTTGCACCTCTCACTTATCTAACACCTACCTGTGATGGAGAGCTTTCTCCTGGGGCAATTTATTCTTTTGTCATTTCTCTGGTGTTACAGTCAGCTAAGTTACAGAACCTGAGGCTACGAGAGATAATTGCATGAAAAATATATTTGCATTGATTTTACTGATACACATCAGCAGGATCAGAGAAAGCCTCTGGTCAGCTGGCACAATGTTTCACTCAACTTGCACACTTTTGGCCCATGTCTACAGCTCTCCTTCTCCCTCCTTGAAAAAAAAAACGCAACAAAATACACAAGTGAAAGCAAATGTTTTTGCAACTTCCTTCAGAAGAGAGGCAATATGTTCGACAGTTGCCTAATCTGAAAAGCTTTCTCTTCAGAAAATATTTAATGAATCACCATCCCTCAATATTTACAAGGATTAATTTGCATCTTTAATTCAGGAGTGTAGAGCAAGTAACAGGAGAGTTGCAGTTGCTGCCTAAATCAGAGAAATAGGTGCACAGAAGTCACACATTCTCCAAAAGCATCTCTTACATTTCAAATACTCTTGTATACTTCACCATTCCAATTCACAAGAATCAGGTTAATCTGATTGCAAACATTTTATGCCTTTTTTAACATAACTACTATTCTTTATACTGCTGCTATAGCTCATGGAAGGGAATAAAACTCTATACTGCTATTTTTAACCCATTTTTGAATTCTGAGCTAAGCTTACAGCCCACTCCAGCAAAGGCACTGAGTTGGACCCCAACTGGGGTCACAGCCAACAGCTGTAGGATGACATTGTTGAGACATGTGAGCAGCTGAGATCCTAGTATTTGATAGTAAAAAGAATAGAAGTTTGGGGGCTTTAGGGAGGTAGAATTAACTTCAAAGTCATGAAGACAAGTTTTTTATTAACTCAAACATGTTGCGCATTTATATGGAACTAAAATCTTCTGTACTTTGAAGTGATACACTCTGTCCTAATAGCCAGTTTAAGAAGCAAAAGAAAATTATACACAGGTAATCTTTGGAGGAAGATGCCAGTAACAACAGATTATATAAAAGCACCACAAAACAACCCCCCTAGCACCTACAGTCTGTTTGTGGAGATTACCATCCATGAGACACACTCACTATGACATCTGTTGATTAGAAGGGAAAGATTCTTCTCCATCAGTTACTTCATAAGGACATAATTCAATTACAGCCAGAAAAACACAGCAGCAAAGTGCCCTCTGCCTGTCAGCTTCTTTCTGTGACAAGTCTAAGCACTAGACAAGAATAAGGATGAAAATATAATTCATTCTCATGGAGAAAAAGGATTTGATTACAGCACCCAGAGCCCTGCACCAGCTGTAAGCATAAACTTTGATTTAATTGGCAGAAGTGGAAGATTTAAGACATGAAACAACAAATTCCTAGGCAGTGCTTCTGTCTGGAAGAAAAAGGAGATAATACACTGAATAATGAGGTTTTGAGGGTGAGATCACCAAGGTTATTGCCTAGTCAGGTATTTAACAAACTTAACTGTCCAAACCCTCAGATACCAAAGAGGAGGGAAGCAGTGCAGTAAGGGTTTTATAGCATAGGTGCAGATCCTTGAGTTATCCTGAGCTACCACAAAACTGAGCATGCAAGGAAGAAGCCTTGCAGCCTTTTTCCAGGGGACAGATCTGCCACAGCTGGTAGAATGGCTGATCAGTATTCCCTTCTGTAATTGGGATTCACGTCTGTAATGACAGCACTGATCATCTCACACATACTGCTTTGCATAAACTCCTGTGTTAAGTGGGTTGCAGCCCAATCTGTCTTGAAGTTGAAAGACAGTCCTTGAATACTTAATCTTGGAGTATCGTAGATGAAAAAATAAAACAAGTTATGACTTTCTTGCAGCAAAATCCCCCAGGTTACTCGTATTTCAGTTAGTTTATGAGGAGCTGAGTATTTCATTCTTCCCTTTTCTACATGCTCCAGGGGGTCATGACAATGCAATACTCCTGAAGTTACTCAAAGCCTGTTGTTTTCTCAAAGCAATTCTTTCCATTGCAGTACAAACAGGTTTTCAGACTGTTTGTTGAAGATGGAGCCCTATCCCTTACCATTATCCTCTTATGTCTAAATTTAGTTAATTTTTTCTGGAAAATGTGCATAAACTATACTAGCTGCAGCTGTGATAGCTCTGTCTCTCACCCAAAAGACAGAATTCATATTTCCCTTTTATCCTTAAGATCCTCTCAGAACTGGTATTTCCAGTACCTTGACTGAGACACTAAAAGCAAAGGCTTTAGCAGCAGTTGTATGATTTTTCCATTTTGCAAACAGAGCTGATAAAAATCACATTTATTCAGAAAAAGAGCCACAGCACATGGACCATATCGGATGGATAACTCCCAGCATGACCTGAGTTTTCAGTAAACACAGCAAATGACATACTAATAAAGCAGATGATAGATTTGGCACTCAGAGGGCTTTTTTTTTTTTTTTTAAGTCCCTTCTTCCTTCTCCCCTTCTTATTCCACTGGCAATCTTTTCCTCTACAGCATAGAGAAATCAGACTAAGGAAAGATAAAATGCCCTACCAAGGACTGTTCAATGACATGGGCAGGCTTCCACCCAGCTCTTTGCTGATCCCTCAGCTGAAAACATTAATTAGTTCCAAACACCACCATGGAAAACCATCTTGAAGTCCAACCTAAAATCCAGCCATTTTGTTCTTTAGGAAGTATTTTTATCTTTTCCCGCACCATCCTCCACATCCCAAGTCCCAGCCATCCTCATATTCATAAGGACTGCAACCCTGCAATATCACTAAAGACAAAATGCCAATCCAATTTTAGCTCCTTTGGCTCTGAAGTGATGGCTTGTGACAAGGTAATCCGGGCATGGTATGATCTCAGGACCCTAGATCTGAGCTGGCAGCCCTGGGTTATGTTAGCTCCACTGCTCCAAGCATCCCCAGACAGAAGGGCACAAGCATCCCTTGGGTCCTTCCAGTCATACACTGCTATTGCCTTCCCTTGCCTTTACCCTTCCTGGAGCTGCCAATATCTCTTACTTGCTCTGTTTGCAAATCTGTATTTAGCTCGTGCCCAAGTCTGGACCCTGCCCTGCAAGTTTACCAATCCTCAGGACTTCTCTTGTCTCAAGTGCACCTCAAGTGCTTCTGCTGCTTTAGGGACTGCTCCCCGTGACACTCTCAGTCCTTTGACCTAAGCCTGACCCTTTTGTACTTCCTTGTGTAAAAACGCCTGTGATTGAACTCAGGAAAAAATAATTTTGATTAAAAAAGCCAGAAGAGATGAAAATCAGCTTTTTGTACTCCCTCATTTGTGTTTCAGCCCATTACTGGATTTTGATGATAATCTGTTTGCCTCTCTTTAGATCAAGAGATTACTTTTTCCTTTTCAGACTCATGGTAATGTTTGTTCTTTTAACCATTTGAAAAACACCACTAAAATTTAAAATAGGGGCTGAGCTATGGAACTTGCCTGTTCAATTTAAAAGCATTTTTAACTGGACCCAGATTCTTCAGTTTAAATAGTATTGAGACATGCAACAGTGTCTTTGCGCATGTACACAAACAAATAGAAAAACAAATTTCAGCCATACAGAGTAAGATGCACTCCAAAACACCACTGAAACAACTGATTTCACCTAAATCTAGAGCACATCATGTCACCACTACTTGCATATACCCTGATGAAGAGATTGTGGATGCCAGCAGGAACCCCTTGATTTACTTCAGAGGACCTTAAATCAGGCCTCAGTGTTGTCCTTGCAAATACTCTCATTTGCTGGCTCTGGCCAGCAGGTGAGCATGAAATGGAGAGATCTGGATATCAGATGACAGATAAAAACCTATTCAGAACACCCCCAAAAAATTGGAATTTATTATGTTTAAAGAACACACACACACAAAATGTATATTCACCTACAGTTAGTCTCCTGTAACTCCCAGCTTACCCTGAAAGAATAATTTCCACCTGCTTTAACAATGTCTGAGATCAAAGACTGGCTTGATTACATCTTTTCAGCGTGAGAACATTGTCATACACATCAGAAAAAGTCAGAACGTTAAATTCACATTTTAAGCTCAAAATAAATACAGAGAGGCAGCCTTTACCTCAGTCACGTCACCTGAAGCTGTCCTCAGAGGTAGAGCCAATGAGAGTGGTGGGTGGATGAAGTTCAGCCAAGCACTCCCATAGATAGAGAAGAAGGGAGGCAGGACTTGTTTTCCTACTTGACCATCTCAAACTTACTTGTAGCCATGGGATAGCATTGTTATTCACTGTCCCAGAAGATAAACCATTCCACCCTTGACAGAAGGAATTAATTCCCATTAGTTTTATTATTTGCCATTACAGTTTTAAATCTAGGACTGTCACAGTTTAACCTCAGACAGTAACAAAATCCCAAACTGCTGCTTTCTCACTCCCATCCAGTCGAATGGGGAAGATAATTTGAAGGGTAAAAAGGGAAAAAAAATCTCATGGGTTGAGATAAAAGATGGCTTGACAACTAAAGCAATACCCATACACACAAGCAAAGCAGAAAAAGGAATTCATTCACCACTTCCCATTGGTGGCAGGTGTTCAGCCATCCTCAGGACAGCAGGGCTCCACCATACGTAACTGGCTTGGGAAGAAAAATGTCACCACTCTGAACATCCTTCTCACATTGCTGCTTCTTCCCCTTAGTTTATACAGTGAGCATGATGCCATGTGGCCTGGAATACCCCCTGAGTCAGCTGGGATCAGCTGTCCCAGCTGTGTCCATTCCCACCCCCTTGTGCTGCCCAGCCCACTCACTGGTGAGGTTAGGCAAGAGGCAAAAAAGGCTTTGACTGTCTGTCAGCCCTGCTCAGCAATAACCAACACATCCCTGAGTTATCACCATTGTTTTGGTCACAAATCCAAATGGCCCCAAACCAGCTACTCTGAAGAAAAAAGACTCTGTCTCAACCCAAATCAGGACATTCTATTTCTGCTTAAAAGGGAATTAAGGGCATGCATTAAACTTTCTAATAAAACAGTTAATTTCCAAGAATTATGCTAATAAACTTGGCTACAGAGGAAAGAAGAAAACACAGAAGATTTATGCTTTAAACCTTATGATTGCAAGAACAAGTTGTCATGTTTAACTGGGGATATGAAGTTTGAAGTAGCAGAACATCCTCATGAAGTTGAAATAACAACCAGCCCTCCTCCAACCACATGGTAAAGCACAGTGATTATATCATAGATGGCAGAGAACCAGGAAGCTGCACCTCACCAGCAACATTTATACAGATCCTTAAACAGGCTAAACTTCTCATTCTACCTCTCCCATTAATTGTATTGTTCTACCTCCCCATCTTTCCATAGGACTCAAAGTACTACTTCAAAAAAATGTATCAAACAGATCCTGACATTAAGTACTTCATGACTTCCTTCTTGAATATGCTTGCCAAAATCAATTATCAGTAAAAGCCAAGAAGATGCAAAAAGTCAAGAAGGTGGAAATACAGAAATTTTCTGCTTACAAGAGTCATTCTCCACTTGCTTTAGTGGATGCAGAACCAGCCCTTATTTCCAGGAATCTCTTGTATCATTACAGTGAACCAGTTACACACATATAGTACTGAAAATAAGCTGATCAATTTTTAAGTGATTTGCAGAACCATCTAGAAGCATGCAAACATTCAAACTGCATGTTCCCAAGACCTATTAGAATGCTAAACCCAGATATCCAGCAGCTCTGCCTCTGTTTTTCCTCATCTTGCAGCATGTCACCTTTTTGCTGTTAGAAGATGATCAATAATAGAATTATTAGATCAACATTGTATTTCCTACATAATTTCTCTTCTGTACTATTTCAACAGTGAGTGCTAGACAGTCTTAAATGGGAGATACTCAACTGCCAATATCTTGCCTCAGTCAATCCGTAGGACTGGCAGTGTTATCCCCAAATTTATATCAAAAATCCCCCCCCCCCCCCCCCCTTGGAACTATTCTTGCAGACTGCAGTACCCATGACACACGTGATGTTCTCCCTCGTCTTCCCAAAAAAGAGATGAAGTACCACAAAGCCTGGAGAGCAATTCACAAAAGGGAAATAACACAATGAACCACAGGCCAAGGACAGACCTAGGGAAACAGGTTCTTGCACACACACAGCACCAGCCTGCCCTGTACCCCTAATTTGGCAGGGGGGAAGTTAAATACCTTTTCCCTTTCTACAACCTCCTCTTGTTTTCTAAAGAAGCTTTTACAGACCTTAAACAAAATACACACCTCTCTGCTTCAAAATCCCCCATTCACATCACTGAGGCCTAAAAAGGTACGGGTAAAGAGAAGCAAAAGAGTGCAAACAGGAGGAGCAAACCACAGGTTATGTCTCCTTTGACATGGCACTTGCTGCATTTAAGACCATCTTTTGAAAGTCAGATCAAAGAGCAAGGAAAAAAAAATCGGCAAAATTCCTTAACTTTAGCTCGAAATTTATGTAAGTTTGGAGGGTATCACAATGTTTTTGAAGTCCTACGCAAATTCCCTTTTTACTGCAGTAGAAGCAAAAACAAAAGGGAGAAAAGCATACTGGTATCTTCCAGAAAACATTATTTTCAATATTCCAAGTAAAAGTTTATCCAGCTACTGAACACAGCATTACATCCTCTGCATCAATGAACTCCAATTTAACTTTTATTCCATGTCTAACCAAGGAAGCAGAGCAAGACCAGAGTATCTTATGTTCTTAGCTGATGTACGCAGGGAGCTGTAATATCCACAATCATGTGAGAACTGAAGAGTGGAAACAGACTCCCACTAAAATTGTCACTGAAGCACAATATATTAGATGTTACCATGAACGGAGTGTACATCAAAAGAGTTTCATTTTATATGACATGATAAACTTCCATCCTAGTGAATTAATATGATGTTAAAAAAGGTGCATCCGAACCTTTCCACACAAAATTCATTTACAAAACCACCTGAACATCATCCATACCTAAGAAAAGAAGAATGAAAAAATATTCCAGCAAAGAAAGTTGCAGGCTTGGCAAAAGAAAAGTATGAAGCTTGCATTTATTAAAAAGGAACCGGTTTTTCTTTCTATTACTTACATTTCATCTGCTCCAATTCTGCACCTCAGAGAGCAATAAAAAGGAAACAAAGTGTTTTCTTCTTACCTGCTACCCACAGTTACACTAAGTGAAATGAAACTCCATTAACATTAAAAATTGCCCTTGATTAACTGTCAGCTCAGAGATGCTGATACAAAAGACATATCTTCAAATTAACCATATCATGGTATACTGGGATGGAGTTAACTTCCTTCACAGTAGCCCAGATGCTGCTAGGTTTTATATCTGTGGCTAAAACAGCATTGGTAATTCACCAGTGTTTTGGCAACTGCTGAGCAGTGCTTGTAGAGCATGAAGGTCACCTTTTTTCCCCCCAATTTCCCCCTCAGTGAGTGAGGTGGGCAAGAGGCTGGGAGGGAATACAGCTGGGACAGCTGACCCCAACTGCCCAAAGGAGTAACCCATACCACGGAACTCCAGTCTGGGATTAAACTGGGGACAGCTTGCCTCAGGTAGCCATCACTTATCAGTCTGATGGTGGGAGGTACTTCAGTGGTTTCCTTTGCATCTCAAGTTCATTTTTCTCTTCCTAATCATAATTCAGTAAATCAGCATTCCTTTTCAATTTGTTTTCTGGTTTAGTTCTTGTGGCAGTGTACAAGAGGCCACAGAACTGCCTTGTGCCATGGAATGGTAGAAACTCAAAGGGCAGCCAAACAGGAGCATCTCTCAACAACTCCTAGAACTATGGCCTAGGAAGTCAGGGAACACCCATTTTAGGAAGCAAAATCTGTAATTTAAGTTAGAGGAGCCAGCAGCTCATCTGCAAACAGAGTGAGCAGGGCTGCTGCAGTTCAGCAGTCACAGCACAAGCTATGCTGGACACACATCATGCTAAACACAATGAGAATTTGCCTTCAGACAAGGCAAGCACACAATTGTTTCAATCAGAACGTGAGTTGAACTGAGCTTCCAGCTGTTTATAGTCCTCATCAAGCTAAAGCTTCCTAAGCAAAAGAGACTCAAAATTCAGTTTCCTTCCCAGCTCTGCCTCTGATCTGATCTAGACATAAATTGAAATCCATCAGACCATGACCAATTAGCAGAGTGTGCACTGCCACAGCCTCACTGCTGGGTTCCACCTCCAGCACTGCATCACCTCCTTATGCAGGTGTGAAACTGCCTGGACAGGCTTTCGGTCTCTGCTTGGCTACTACCAGCTATCAGATCCCCAGAGCACAGTATAATTCCCATTGATTTAATCTTTAAAGCCAGAAGCAGCAGAGTAACACATACTGCTCTCCAAAACCACAGCATGAGGTTTTTTTCTTTACTGACAGGCAATTGTTAAAATAAACAAACATACATCCCTTTTACTACAACAGACAAATGTTAGTAAACAATTGTTACCTCATATCAGCATATCATTATGTTATATCCTGATTTTGGAAAGCTAATGCTTTTACCTACACAAATAAGCAGTGGTAAGCAAAGAACAGCAGAGTCCAGGTCTTCCATGCCTACTTTTCCTCTGCCTTCAATTCACCTTGTTTATTCCATTTCTGTCTTGAAGAGATTACTATCTATTTTATATAGCACCATCATCTTGCACAGAGAGATCCAGCAAAAAATAAATGCATTATTAATAATAAAATGATAACTTAGAGTCAGAACAAGTCTTCATCTGAGCAGTTTTTTAAACCTCTTCTGCACAGTATTAAGACCTATTTATTTATATACAGCATATGTATATACATATTTGCATAACTATACATGTCTTTATAAATACTTGTATACATACACCCCACACATATTTGACAAATATCATCTACAACTTTATAAATGTTGCATATTAGAACTTATAATATTTACATAGATATACATATGCTTCATATATATTCTAGTGTATATAATGGTGACTGGTCACCTGCTTCCTCCAGACTGTTAAATCCATTTCTCTGTAGAGAAGCAATTCCTTTTTCCAAAGGAAAAAAACACTGAGGGTGGTGCCAAAAGCAGAAAGTGATAGAAAAGTCCAAAAGTTGAGAAGACAAAGAATCCCACTTGCCAGCAGGAGGGCAGAAGCAGCAGGAGCAGAGGCCCAGAGCACTGAGGGTTGGGAAGTCTGTGGGGGTACCAGCACTGGACTGGGAGACGCAGCCCACACACTCCCTGTGGAGGATGCCAGCAGTGACTGGGAAGCCCATAGAGAACATTCCAAACAGAACAGCAGGAAAGAGTCCAAAATGGACTGTTCTAGAATGGAAATTTTGCCTTAATAACTTTCCCATCAGCTTTATTACCTTCCTTTCCAACTTGCTGCTTTGTAAACCAAAGATGAGGCACTAAAATGGTGCATTTATAGACTTGGTGGTGCTGCATAAGCTTATAACTCAGTAGACTTTATGACTGGAAGTCATTTGTATTGATTTATTTACTTCATTAGTGAGAGGAAGATGTAATTCTGTATTGATGGAGAACCAAACTGAGGAACAAATGCTGATTAGGCATTTTAAAATCACATTTCGTAGTCTAAGTTTTATAATTGCATATCCAAAATTAAATACTAAGAGTATAAACAATCTAAATCTCAAGTCAGAAACTTAAATCATTTATGTGATCTGTAGACAAAAGAGTTATGCAGCTGCTTTACAAACTCTCACCTTACCTCCCCTACTTGACCAAGTTTTTCAAGATGTGCTAATGTAATTATGAAAACACTTTAATTGCATGAACAACACCAAGTTTTCACTCCCAGGCTTTTAAGGCACTATGTTGATTGAGACCAACGGTTTCCTATAAACATAGCTGGACACTCAGGGAAGTCACTTCCTACCAGCCACTGTACACAACACAGTAAGAAACATTGTGCCTTTGAATCCCAAACTATTTTGGCATTTTCTTTTGATGCATGTTGGAATAATTATCATTAAAGCAATAATTTGGCATGCATGAAACATCATTTTTAAGTAGGAAATTAATATTCCCAGACTAGGAGATGAAAATATTTAATTCTAAGCAACAAAAATTAATACGAAAGGTTGGAAAAAGATGCAAGTCTATGAAGAACAATGCTCACCACCTTTCTGTTGGGCATCTCAAAGTAGCATAAAAGGATAAATAAGCATTATTTTCTTGATTTACCAATGGGGAAAGTTAGGGGCAAATTGCTCAAGGCCACAGAGAGACAGAGATGTAACTAAGGAGCAAAGCTGAGGCTCTTCAGTCCTGTTCCAGTACCCTGCCATTGCATCGCACCTTATCATGCAAATCAAAGAAGAAATCCAAGAAGCAACAACAGAAATCCCCGTCCTGTTGGCCTCCCCAGCATCACCCTTCCTCTGCTGGCTCTCTACAGAGATCTTCCCACCTACCTTCCCCTTTTGTCATAACTCAACCATCTGGCAAGGCCTGCCAGGAACATCCCAGGCAGCACCATGGCCAGGGCAGACAGCAGTGCCAGGACATCCCCATGGCTGCAGCCTCCCCAGAGACAACCAGGAGCAGCACTGGTGGGTACAACACCATGGGAGGAGCATCTCCTGGGACGATGAACTTCTCAGGAAGGCTGAGTCAGCTCCATCACTACCTCATGGACATCCAGGAAGGGACATAATGAAATGTGATGTCAGCACTCAGAGAAAATAATCTGTCATACCAACCCTAATGCAGCCTGAATCTTTAATGTGATATTGATTTCGCTAATGTTCCTCCATGCTGCTATCTGGAAGCAAAATACTTCTTTGTTAAACACTAAACTACACTCAGGGTCATGTAGGACAATAGCCAATATCATTATGAAAAAGATTTTGCTTTATTGCTGGGGTTTGAATTTCGTTGTTGTCTTTTTTCTTTTTTGAAGGAGCAAAGATATTTAAAATTCTGCATTCAAAGGCAGCCACTAGCATTATTGGCACTAAGAGAAAAGCTGGTCATGCCTAATTCCAGTCATTTGGTCTTCCATCATCAAAGGAAGAACACCTCCATATGGCATGGAGGCATGTCCTAAGAAAGGGGGCAAGGAAGGCTGGCAGAGCTGCAGGCATTACAGAACAAGGTGCTGCAACACTAAATCAACATTTCAGTTCTTGCTTCAAGGGCTCTTGTGGTCAGAATATTTGTTCTTTTTTTCCATCTCTTCTCACTATACAAGTTAAATACTGTTTTTTTCATCAAATGGCTAATCTTACATTTTAAGATTGCCCAATTTAAATATGCTGAACATTCACCATTTTCCACTGATTTGGAGAGAGGTGTGTTATTTCTGTCACCACACTGCAGACGCAGGAAGCTCAGAACTAATTGCAGAGATCCAGCAAGTTCTGGTGGCAAAAGATTCTGCTGCTAAACTCCTTTACCAAAACCCAAACCCTTTTCTTCCCAATCCCCTGTAAGTCAAGGACAAACTCTAGTACAATTCCTTTCCCCCCCTCAAATCACAGCCAGCTCTCAGCCATCTTGTATTATCACTATTAAACACAATTATGTTTCTAATAAGGAAAAGAGGTTTAACTTTTTTTTGGATGCAGCCCTATCAGTTGTCTAAAGAACTGTCTTTTGTCTAGGTCTTGACGACAGCAGCATATGTGGTTATTCATCATCTTTGCCTTTTATGCTGTCTACTTCGGATTCCCCTGGATTCTGGAGAGAAGCCACTCTTGGTGTGGGCTCACCTGGGAGCTAGCCAGGTGCCCTGTGGGATGGGCAAATCAGTGAGCCACGTCAGCACTGCACGAAAATTAGTTCATTATTCACTGTTTTCTGCCTAATCTCACACATCTCATTATGATGTATTTGGGACTGTTCCCTACTTCCTCCCCCACATTTGATACATATTACCCCTCTCACTGACCTTCTCAGCAAACAGCAGGGACCACAGCAGGCTTGGAGCTATAACAATGCACCTGTGGTCCACCTGCTTCTTTTTTTTCAAATCCAGAGCTGGTCCCAGAGCAGGATCCCACTTAAAGTGGGGAAAAGTGGGGCAACTATTTCTTTAAGTGCTGAGAAAAATCTTCATCTGGCAGACAGCTGTGATAACTCCTGTCAGTGAATAAATTATGAAATGCCTCTCAGAAAAGTATTATAACTATAGTTAGAATGTATAAGATGACTTAATGCTGAAAAATGATACCCCCATCTGTCAGATTCAAAAAGCCAGAAAACTTCATTTAGAAATCATACAACTTTCCTTTCCTGCCAAATATTTTCTAAAATTGTAACCTGCCTTGTTCTACAGTTCAATACTATTTTCAGACTACAAATTAGGATTACTTTGTTTTCTTTATGCTTTACCTGGCTGCAAACACGTAAAAGCCTGGGGGCTAAAAGTAATTATTAGTCATTAGTAGAGGGACCTCAGCCAGATGGTCAAAATGAAGGATGCAGTGGATTAAACACATTTCCCCTCCGAGGGAAGCTAACTGTGCTAATGTGCTAATGTTCTTCTACTACTACTTCTGAGTACTTAAAAAAAAACTGTGGCATTCATAAGCTATCCTATTTTCTTCAGAAATGCATGCAGAAAAATAGCTTTGAAGAATAATGGTCAGGTGCAGTCAAATTTTAACATGTTCTCACATAGGACATGAATTTTTGGCTAACCAGAGGGAAGTTTTGGGAGGTTTTTTGCTTGTTTTTAAAGGTGGCAAATGCTCTTAAACAAAGAAAGCCTCATGGACATCAAAGCTTCACTGCTCCCAGGAGCTCCTGCTGTAAAAGTATTAATGTTGGTATGGTACACTTTAGGAAATACTTCAAAAATAGCTAAATTGTTGTTTAAATGCTATTCAAAAAGTTACATTATCACTGAGTTCAAGATGCTGGAGAGAAAATGTGTTTGAAAAAAGTTAATGCGGCAAGCATAAGACCTGCAGTCTTAGGTATGACAACCACAGACCTTCTGTGGTCTTCAGAAAAAGTGACTTTATTGAACCATTTTACTCTTTTTTCCCCAGGGGAAAAATAAAAAAAATCATCTCAAAATCATCCTAATATTCACAAAGCGCCATCTCTGCTTCCAGGATCTGTGGTGACCTGAAAATAGTTTAGTGCTTTGATTTGGGCTGGGTTTTGTCACAGCTGTGCAGGAGATACCACCAGTGAGTCCTCAGATGCCCTCTACCTCTCCATTTTAGTTAGGCCAGTCAGATTTGTCCCTCCTTTGAAACTCAAGTGTTTCAAAGAGTTCATTTCTTTTTCACTGAAGTGAGAACAGAAAATTGGAATATTTTGTACAAAGGATTCTCTGGGTCATGACAGTCAGCACACCTTGAAAACAAAGTCACTCATAAAACAAGAACCTTTATTCAAGAAGATTCTATAAACAAATTCAATCCTTCATGATTTATGAAGCTGAGTCACAGTGTTTCTAGAGTAAAGGAAGTTTAAGTCTAATTTAAAAATTAAAAAAAACAACCCATCTACTACAGTATCAGTCTTCACTCATGCTATTTAATTTCTCAGAGCTTCCATTGTTTCCAGCCTTTCAAGGGATCAGGTAGCTCCTGCCACACAGTACTTAGAAATTTTTGCCCCATTTTACGTGCAACCAGATTATTTTTTTTTTTAAATCAGTTTCACAGGGAAGCAAAAAACAAAGTCGAAAACATTTCTAGTAGTTTCACAAGACAACAAAAAAGGAGCAAGAGAGCTTAGATAGGCAGAAAGTCAGCACTGTAATTCAATCAAGATGTACTTTGCAGCACAAGTAATGGGTTTCAGGGCACCTTGCAGTAATAAAGGAACCCATGAGTTTATGGAGAGGGAAAGGTCTCCCTCACATTCCAGCTCAACAATGTAAGGAGCTTTACAGACCTTTGCCATGGGTAGAGTTGGTAAAAGAAATTGAATTAGCCATGCTAGCTCAATTAAATATACACAAAATTAGACTAGGAGAATTAGTGAAAAACCACTACAAAGCTGATTATATGTTAAGCCTTAGCACTAAGAACATTGAATTATTATAATGATTATTATGATTATTTTAAATCTGGACAATTAATATTTTCTTCTGTAGGTCTCCATTATTAGTACTACCTTTAAGTAAATGCTATCAGCATTTACACATTACTTGGCAAGTTCTGCTTTTGAAGATATACATATTTTGAATTGCTTTCTTTCAAAGAAAAAAAAGTTATGGTGATTAGGTTAGTTCAAAAACAGGATTCTTAACTTGTCCATTTCATGCATACATACCCTGTAACAGGTCAGTTTCCAGCACCCTAAATTCCCAGGCGCCATATGAACAGGAACAGACTTTTACCACGTGTTTCAGGGGTGACAACACGCTTTTCAACGCTGTACTGGAAAATACTTGGCTATAAAAGAACGTGATTTCAGCACCATTCCTAATCAGCTGCTGGCGATATTTGCATTATTTAAAGCTGCCTCATTGCTAAGCACTATGAGGTTCGGTAAATCACGCAACTTTTCTTTAAGCTCACCACTGAACTTCCATTACCCACTACCCATCCTCAGACGAGTTTCTCTGCTTCCCAGCCACTCCACTTCCTGGGCCAAGAGGGAGATGTACATTTCACACCCTCATCCCTTCTGCAGCTGATATTCTGGGGCACCCACAGTTCCCTGGGGCAGTGGGGAACATTGACCTATTTCGTATGAAATAAAGGGCCTGTCTCTTCCTGTATTTCCTGGTACCAGCCTTATTCTTCTCTTCTGCTCTTCAAACACTCAAAATAGAAATCATTTAAGGAGTCCAGCTCTTTAAACGGTTGCTAGGTCACATTCTCAATGAAAGAGCATGAAAGATTTCTAAAGCAGCTTTCCTGAAGCTTCTGAGCTCTGTGGCAATACAGACAGGTTTTTTTTGCAACCTAATCTAAAAATTACTATTTAAAACTCCTATTGTAAAACTGCTGCAAAACCCCTTGTAAATAATTTTTTTTTTGTTAGCAATGTTTTACAGATATTATATACTAATGTAAGCTAATCCAGTAGCCAACAGGTTCACACAAGTTTATGAAACTCTTTTTTTGAAAACTGGTATAAAATAAGCAATTTTGATTGAATAAATACAACTTTAGAGCAAAGGTTGTGTGTTTGTGCCTTCCACAAGCAGGCCAAGGTGTGCAGTTTAACAGAATAAACCAAGCTTAATCTACTTCCATGAAGCACCTTCCCTGGTCCTACTCCTTGTCTTCCCCCTGCCTTCCACAGCCCCATCATCACTGGGATGCATGGAACTGTGTGCTGCCTGCCACATCAGGGATCCAAAAAAGCCAACTCAGTACACAACTCAAAAAATCCCCAAAAAAGCACCTTAATTTCCCTTCTCAGTCACCAGTGATCCTGTCTACTATTTGCTGAGGGCAGATAAGCTTGATCTAGAGCCCTACTTGCTTTACCTACAAAAAAAGTAGAGCTCTCACCTGCTTCTTTCAAGGCAGTAGCTTTAAAAGTAGCCTTAGAAACATAAGGGATGAAGAGATGATTTGTTGGCAATTACTACTGTAAACCACAAAGTCTACAGAATAGCAGTGTAATTCACAGGTATGCCATACATCCACTTGCTTTCTGTTTTCAGTGAGGTATGTAAGGCTGTACAAGCCAAGCAAGAGCCCACTTCTGCTCTCCAACTGCCAGCAACAGCAGAGCCCCAGGGAATCTGCTCATAAAGAGCCAAAGCATGCACCACCATGTCCTCAGAACACACTCTAGCTCCTGAGGCTGGGGCTTTCAGCCAGAAATACCCTTTTCCTATTTAACAGCCTTCAGTAGATGTTCCTGAAACCTATTCTGTCACTTTGTGAACCAATGCAGAGGGCCATGTGACAGCTACACAGCCTAACTACACTGTGCAGAAAAGCATTTCTTTCCTGGGCTTTGAACCTGCAGCCAACCAGTTACACTGGACACTGCCAGCTCTTCTGCTGGAGAACACAGCAACACTCATTCCCCAGGTATCCCCTGCCTCAGAGTCACAGATCTCCATCATATCTCTGTCACTGCAGCTCCTTTCCAGCCTGAAGAATTATATTGTAGTTCTCATTCCATTCTCAGAAATCATTCTTTGCTTTAATCACGCTCTTTGCTCTTATCCACATCTCCTCCAGTTAGACTGTTATTTTAGAGATGACCACACATCTTGATTTCAGGTTTGGGGTGGGGTTTTTGACCACTACTGAGAGGCTGTTTTCATAAAAATGTCTCTTACAATCTTAAGGCATTACCTCTGGAGGTAAACTGGCAGCTCAAGTCAATATATTGATTTTCCTGTGACCTTCTGCTGCCCAGTTGCTCAACCTCTCAAAGCCTGTCTGCAATTTCTCAGCTAGGTCCCAGTCTGACTACCCTGAATGCTTAAGTATCATCAGCAGCTCGTTCACTTCACTTCACTGTTCCCTGTCTTTTCCAAGTTACCCATCAATATATTGAGCTGCACAGGCTACAGCAGAGACCTCTGCAGTCCTTTCTGATGGCTTGATTTCCAACATAAGATTTCCCCATTTTACTGATACCTGCATTCTGCAATTTTTCATCCATTATTAATTCATTTGAAGACTTAACTTGCTGGTCTATGGCAATGTTGTGGGGGGTTTCAATCACTTTTTTTAATGAAGTGTGGTTGCTAATGTTGTCAGATACCTATGGAAAATCCCAGTATATCACCTCACCTGACAATCATCTTTGTTCACATATTCACCACATGCTTCAAAGAACTCCAACAAATAAATAGGGCAAGCCTTGTTGTTGCAAAAGCCACACTGACTATTCTGCTATCTATCATGTTCACCCAAAGATGAATTCTATTATTAAATGTAAACTCAATTAATTTCCTAGATAAGGACAATGGGCTTTTTGGGCTTCCCTGGAAACTCTGCCTCCCCCTCACCCTCTACCATCCTTTCAGTCTTCTGAAAACACAAAATCCTATTAAGTGAATCATTAAAGTGAGCAGTTACATATCATAAGTAATTTTTCTGTTCTTCAAGGCACATCACACCACTATAGTGATAACATGCCATAACCCATTTTAGTTATGTTATTCCTCCAATCACCTTTTCTACAGGCATCAAGGCAAATCCTTTGGTACCTGCATCCCTCACAGGGGAGATTTTGGGGCATTTGAAACTCCCATATGCTCCACTGGGATGGCAAAAGTGATAAAATAATTTTATTTTACTATTGCAACTTACTTCTTTGCATGTTTTTGAAAAAAGAACAGATATGCACAGAACAGATTTCACAGAACAGGGTCTGTTAGATAAACTCTTTTCCTTGGAGTCTCCTGCACTATGTCTTTAAATCACCATAAAGATTTGACCTTTAACTACTCCTTTCACTTTGTTTAAAAAACCGAAACAACCAATCAAAAGGCAAACATCACGAACCAAAATCAACCCTAAATTGCAAATATCATCCTTTTCTGCTCTCTCAGAGTTGTCTTCAACTTCTGTAGAGAGTCTTCTCACTTTTGTTGCTCCTGCAGAAATGCTGAATTTATGTACACTGTAGGTACTACCACAGAGCAGCTTTACTGTGACATTTTGAAATTGCCCTGCATGGCCAGGAACCAGATGCTGCCTCTCTCCTTGTGAATCACCTCCATAGTTCATCTACGCAGCTGCCACTGACAGTGTTTAAAGCTTATTTGCAGCATCCCATCCCAATATGACATAGCTGTTGCACCCCATCCCTTTACAGTCTCTCCCATTTTCCTCTACAGCACTGATTGCAGTAACACAATCCTATTACCATGTTTTTTCTTTTCTATGCATGAGCTCACTGGGATTTTTCTGTCACCTATAGCAGGCTGCTGATCTGACTTGACTTTATACTTAAAAATACAGCACAGCTTCTCTTCCAGCTCAGCCTACTCCAGCTCTCTCTGTACTTTGACACTGCATTATCCCAGTATTTGTCATGCTCCTGCCACATTTAAGATACGTTATGTTAGTACTCTCTCTTAAAGACAAGCATTTAGTTGTGCATTTTAGTACTTCGGTTTCTGGGATTAATGCAGAAATGCATATAAAATGTATCAAAATATTTTGTTTCCTCTGTGCATGTTAAAGTAGCACTCCATTGGGTTCCACCCTTCCCTTCTATTTCCTATTTAGTTACTGATAAGGGACAACACAGGACATACACAGAGCAGGGCTGAGGAGCCACTGACTAAGTTTTGTTCCCAGAATCCCTGGATTCACTGCACTATGGATACAGGCAAGATGCCTTTACCACTGAGTGCGCCTCTTCCCTTCCTAGGAACCTGTCCAAACACCTTGTTGTGCCCACCACCATCCCAGTGCCCAACAAGCAGCTCACCAGGCAGTCCTTACTTGATTAATACAAGCTGGCTTTAATATTTTCCCCTTAATTTAGTATTTCCTCCACTTAAAGCCTGGGAACATATTTTCAGTGCAATGGCACATGCAACAAGGACTCTGATCATGCTACTCATGATCACCGTCCATTGCCTCACCATGCTGCTGCTAGGGCTGCTGCTTTAGAGACAGGACTGCCATCACTCAGCCCTGACATGTTCCTAAAGGAGTTTCTCTGTCTCTTTTCCCCTTCCCTCAGCAACACCAGCACTGCTGACCCAAAAGCAACCCCCTCCCAGAAGCAGCAGTGTCAGTGAGTCAGTCCATTCCCTAGCTTTCCTTCAGGCATCCTTGGCTTAGGAGAGCTTTTGCTCCAAGAGCCCTGAGCTCCTCTGAGAAGCAAAGATAAACCATGTTTTGGAAAGTCATAGCAGGAAACTGAGAAGCACGAACATGAGAGATTAAATATCCCTACTTCTGCCTGGCAGCAGATACTCCTAAATCCCCAATGACCCTCTACACTGAACCTTTCATAAAAACTACAGCGGCATTCTATCGTTGTGAACAACATAAAACCACTCTAAAAGTATACAGCAACACATCCTCCACACATCATTCAGAGTAGCAATGTACAGATAAGGTCAAGGTGCTTTGAGAGAAGCCACACCTCTCCACTGCCATCAGTATTTGGAGGAATAGGGATGGGAGTGGACTTGACTTCACCGTCACTGCACTTCTTCCACCACAACACTGGCACCTCAATGATGCCATCATGAAAGGAAGACATCACCTCTGTAAGTAGTTCTGGGGTGCAGGAGGGAAGCCCAGGTATCACACGTGGAAAGTTAATGCAAAGGAAGCTTTGAAAACAGTTCTTACTGACATTAACAAAGAACTAAATTATTCATGCTACTGAGTGCAGAAGAGGTGCTGACACAGGTGATGGCTTGGATGAGAAGCTTTCCAGTCTCCACTAGCCACACTGAACCTTTGCTTTCAGATATATGCAAGAGGTCTTACCCTTGGGATAGATGGTAGCTGAAGAGGTTACTTACCTACTCTATATCTAAATCGTTTAAATTTTAACTCCTCAAAGACTCTTGTGTGCTTATCTGATAAAAACAGCAGATTGCCAGTTGTTAGAGAGTTCTTTAGTTCATCTCTGATATGCAGTAACATCCCTCCAGGTACCTGCAGACACATGCATACTCAAGGAGAAGTTTCCTTATTGATTTATCCCAGACCTCTGATCCAATAAGCCATTTATCACTGCCAAAAGGACAGGGACAAATACATTTAACATGTGTTAAGCACAAAGGCTATAAAATGATTGAACCTCATTTTCCAAGGGGCTTCTGCTCAACCAAAGAAATGTGAAGCACAAGCTGCATGTGTATAACAGCCATATTACAGTTGCACCTATTGCTTCTCCACACAGGAAGAAGTTGAGGGCACAGTACCAGAAATTATTTAAAAAAACCAAAACAATTGGGTTAAAATCTCT
>VZTT01044178.1:36198-66769 GCA_013400855.1 Buphagus erythrorhynchus
TCCAGCAGTGTAGAAGAGCCAAAACTCTGAACAAGCTACAGAAAACCCCTGCTGATTAAGTAAGATGCTTCCTCTCTACCCTATTATTTCCCATTCAATCCTCCCAAAGACACTGATCCCCAGAAATACTATTTCCCATCAGTTCAACGTGCTCATCCTTCTGACTCCCTGTGCATCTGTCTCATTAGGTCTTAGCACATTTGTTCGTTGGCCTCTTATTTGGGAATGAGCAGCCAGTGCACACATCACCCACCCTGCCACANNNACCCTGCCACAAGCATTCCTTTTCTGCATTGAGGTAAAAACCAGAGAGCAAGAAGCTCTGCCTCTTCAGGTAGATTTAGAGCAGGGAGCCAGGCTAGGAAGCAACACACAGCCTTTGCTCCAAGCCACCCTCCTGCAGGCTCATGGGGGCTCTGCCCCCAGACCCCATTTCCCCCTTCTGGGATGTGGATGTCAACAAATTCCAACAGACACTCCATCGTGTCTCCCTCTGCCTCCGTAAGCACTGACAAGTTGGTTACACCTGCAGCAACTGCTTTGATTGCATAGTGGGATTTTACTGTCATCCTTTGTAACCAAACATCCACCAGCATTACTTCTGGCAGAGTTTTAAAGCGTTGACAGGTCAAACAGGGGCTGACCTTCAAATAACTGAGCCATTAAGATATTTACAAGTGCCCAACTTTGTTGCTGCAAACAAGTACTTGGCCAGCTTATATCCTAGCTGTATCTTCACAGCTCACGCTTCAGAAATTGTGTTTTGTCACTAAAACCAGGGTAAAGACTCAATTTAAAAGTAATAAATGAAAAAAAAGCTTCACTGTTGCAAAATGTGAAATATGTAAAAGTTTTCTAAAGAAAGGCAGTTCTTTGATGTTTGATCTTTGTATACTTACAAGCCTAATCAACAAGAATAGAGACCTAATCCATGAAACCTAATCCATGAAAGCAGCTAACAAGCAAGCTCTAAGTGACATCCATGTGTTAGAAAAACATTACTTGTTGGAAAAATTGCCTTGTTAAAGTTTAGGGCTTGATATACTTCAGTGATCTCAGACCTAGGGGTAGGTTAACAAACCTGGGGAAGAAGGATGCCCACTGATAGTGGACATGAAGAATGCAGAATTTATGGGCCACAAAGTCCTCAGGAAGAANAGCAAGAGAATCATTAACCAAGAGAAGACAGGAATTAGTGTTCACTGGCTACAAGTTACATAGCTCTCTAATAATTACTATTCCTTCCCTGCTAAAATATCTAAGTAGTAAAACATTTTGATAGCTGTGTGCTTGATTTGTGGAATTCCACCNGTTCCACAGAACAAAAAAAAAAAATAATCAGATTTTTGCAGACAGCACCATCACTTAAAGACTCTAAATGCTTTTGGTAGTATCCATGTTTTAAACAAACTGGTTATTTTCCCACTTGTCAGTCATAAGTCACATCCTAGTATCCATTACCTAAGAACTAATTACAAGTTGCATCAAGTTTTTTCTTCCTTCTTATGTGGATAAAGACACTTGAAATAGTGACGAGAAAAATCCCATATTTTGATAAACATGCACCAAAATCTCATTATTTCCCAAAATGACAGGTATGGAGTCTTACACATGGATTTATATAAGGACTTAAGAGCTTCAGAAGTCCTCTGACTCATCACTGCATCTGCCTCATCAGTATTCCAGCAATGCTGCATTGTCTGAAGACAGAAATACTAATACTTCAAGATAGCAGCAGATAATAATGTTGACATTTTAGTGTGGTAAACAAGTTTCAGTTGGACAATGTGGTTTGCATACATTAATCATCTTCCTTTAAGCAACTCATTCACCAGATTGAGTCTAAATGGCTTAAACAACTGGATACACAAATACTTTTTGCTAAACTAGAAGCAAGGCAGTTATTGCTGAATTCTCCTTTCCACAAGTCAGTCTGTAAAAAAGCAGAAGGCACGTGCTTGATGGAACAAGCTGCTGCCATGAGACAGAAGCTGCTTTTTTTCCTTCATGTAACCCTGTGACTGGCTCAACTGGTGTCACAGGACCAGAGTAACTGCTCTATTCCAGAGTAAAACTTGGATCTAGTTTGCAGTGCTATGGAGCCATCCCTTTGTCTGGCAAAGTGCAGGAAGCAAGCAGTCATGACTGAGGACTCCAGTGCCAGCAGGAAGCTGCCACCACCACTCTGGTTAATTCTGAAGTACTTGCTTAGGATAGAGCTCCTCTCCAGAAACATCTAAGCAAGAGAACTGGAGGTGGCTACAATCTAACTGGAAGCATTTTCAGGAAATCAGCTGTTTGGACAAAGCATAGAGATCCAGGCAGTTACTTAATTATGTAGGAAACACAGAAATAGAAAACCTACAGACAGGGTAGGCTGCCATGACTGCTTTACCTTCCTCCATTTCTGTAACCTCATGCAAATAGACAGAACCACTGGCACCAGCATCACACAACCATCTGCTGCTTGATTAAAGGAGCTGTAAACAGATTTGTTCTCCATCTCCCACGAATTCAGACCTTCCTGACTTATCCCTCCCGTATAATTTGCAGTATCATGGCTACAGATAGAAAGGGGGGTGCTTCCACAGAGGAGACGGGAGAGAGCAACAGTCAAGGGGAGGAAATGGAAGAATGCAGCTATGCTGGAGAAATAAACCATCCATTCAATAGGTGTTCAATGCAGAATAAACTACAATAAGAGATGAGATTTAACTGGCAGGGATTTATTCCACACACTCTTTTCCTCATCTCTTTTGTATTTTGCAGGAAAGAAAAATTGTATTTCAAAGAACAGCTGTTACAGATTCTGCCTTTTCCATAAGAAATCTGAAGCACTCAATTCCCATTATGATCCATTAAGCCAGTGTCTGACTGGAGACGTACTCATTAGAGCCCATTTCCTCTGCCTGGCTGCATGAGGACTTCCAGCATAGAAATGATACAATATCACACACACACAAAAAAAANCATGTCTTGATGAAAGAAAAACTATGAACTCATTAAAGCATTTATCACTAAGTCCTGTTATCTTCCATTCAAGATTCATTCACACTACCCTTCAAAATAGTCTCTGCACAGCCTCACAGACCTGAATCTTTTCTGGTGCTGAAAAAACTCTCACCTAAATGATGATGGTATGGTCCTTATGGGCTAAAAAGCTTTGAGTTTGGCCAAAGCCTGAAGGCAAAAGCCAAGAAGGAAGGTCTGGAGTTATGTATAAACCTGCTAATTTAGATGCTGTCACCACTACCACATCTATTCATGATCCCTTTTGTGATTCTCTCCTTTCACAGTACCAAAGTCTCCATGTGCTCTGCAGACTCTTTTTTTATTAACTTACAATATATAGTCTGGCATGCAGTTGCTTTAACACTTTATTTTCATAACAATTTATATTCTGCATCAAGTACATTCATCATGGATTTCAATAAAAGCCTATCTTTAAGCAGGTAAACAGTCCTAACAGAACCTCCTCTAAGAGCTTGCAGATCTTCGTGGAGGTTTTGGCAATGCTACTGAATTCATTTTGTCAAAGCAGGGTAGCAAGAATAAGCTCACAGTAGTTTTGCCTAACAAGTATTTGTAACATCAGCCTTGCTGATGCAAACCTGGCAAATTATCAAGCTCTGTACTTAACTACATAGTGGATTGCTTAATAAGCAGCATATGTCACCATAAAAGAAAATTGAAAGGAAAAAATATTATAAACAAAAATATTGAAACTACAGAAGAAAAAACTATAATCATGAGGTCCAATGTTATCACTCTAATAGACTGTGCAATGCTATTAATCATTGAAATAGCCATGTTATTTTAGGAGTACTACAGAAAGCTGCTTGTTCGTACTGGCAAACCATTCCATCTCCCAAAATCAAAACCAAATTAAAATATTCTGAAGTTTTAAACCAGCCAAGGTGAAACCCTGTTTTGCTACAGCTGAACCAAACAAAAACAGCAAATGTGCTACTTCCATTTGCGATAATCTCAATTTAAGAAGTTAATGCACCTCTTGTTTGTCACAACAAAGGAGTTAAACATATCAATGTCTCCTGTTTGCATGGCCAGTAAAATCCTTTGAAGCTTTGTTGTACATCAAACTACTTCACCAAAACCTGCACACAAGAAGAGCACTTTTCCACTCGACATTATTTTTTTTTAATTAATGTATGCATGCAGCACTCACCTGTAAGATATTTTAGAAACAATGGACACATGAAGAACTACTGGTGCAAAAAAACGTGTACCCTGGGTCACCTACATTTAACCTCCAGGACATCAGTGAGCAACCAAAATGCAGAGAAATAGCAGCACTTGGATTTCTAACTGATCAACAACACATCACACCAGAAACTAGTAACTAATTAGTTTCCAATTAGACTGTTTACATCCTTACTGAAGCAAAACAATTGCAATATTTTATCTTCTTTTAGCAAATAACCATTTACAGGCTATACAGAGCAATGTTCTAGCTAATATGCTATGCTTAAATTAATGATAGATTTGAGCTAGGTTTAAAAAAAACAGCCAAACAAAAATCCCACAAAAATACCCACAAGACAACATATTTATGTGGTTTAAATTATGGCCTGATTGCAAAGCTCATTAGCTACAGAGCTCAAAACATACCAGGGTTTCCACACTGTTAACAAATCAGGCAGTTATCTTTAGACTCACAAGCTAAATTGCACCTGCATATAAATCTAGTGGGTTGCACTGTCAAACCTGAGTTATCCCAGTATTCAAAGGGGTAAATAATCAAGGGTTCATAAACTCTACAGAATTATTTCTGCTTCTACCCCCTTCTGCAACTCAGGCAGGGAAGCAATTGCTCCTGTGCAAACAGTCACTTAGAAAAGATCTTCACAAAGGGCTCTTCACACTTTCCAATTAATTTTTCCATCCCAAGCCCCTTACAGGAAAATTACCCTGGAATCTGAGCCAAATTATTCCTATCATTCCTTTCCAGCTGTGTAGTCCCTTGACAGAAAGCAAAACAGAGTTGTTATGCTTTCATTATATCCAAATGGGAATTCCATGAAGACTGAGCTTGTTGTCCTCTTCTCCAAGTACACTTACACCTTGCCTACTGATGGCCACATCAGCCTTTTTCCCCAGAAAATTGTCTTCTAGACTCACAGAAGATTCTTCCTCTTTTTTCTCCTTCCGCATCAGATTGCGCAGCACATTTTTTCATTTGTAAGTTTTCTAAGTATGAAAGTAGATAATACAAACTTACACACCCCTCTCCAGTCAAGCTTTTGTGAAATAGGACAGATGCCGCGATGAAATTCCTATGATAACAAGAGAAAAACTTTCTGACAACCTGCAAGGACAGGTAATTCTCTGCAGCCCTCCATTCAGTTCTTGGGAGAAAATAATATGACTAGGGAAAGTGATGCTGGTGAGGGGTAAGCAGTGACATTGCAACTAAAGTATAACTTTGAAAAAGGTTTTTCAACAGAATTCCAACCCTAACATCTGTGTGCTTGCCTGTAAAAATATATTTATTCTGTTGCTAAAGTCAAATGTATACTTGAATTTGTTTCTAAATGAAAATACATTTTTCTCTTTAAGTGAGACTCCTCTCAGCTTCCAGTGTATCCAACATGACAAAAATTATTTCAACAAAATTTAAGTGTTTTCACATAAAAAACGTGAGTCTCGTTACATTAACAGTTTCACCATTGAACGAAGAGCCACCCTTGTGAGGGCCCACATGGGACATGGCATCCAGCTCTGAGGCCCCCAGCCTAAGGATGGCGTGGACCTGCTGGAGCAAATCCAGAGGAGACCACGAAGATGCTCAGAGGGCTGGAGCACCTCTGCTATGGAGCCAGGCTGAGAGAGCTGGGTTTGTTCAGCCTGAGAAGAGAAGGCCCTGGGGAGACATTAGAGAACCTTCCAGTGCCTAAAGGGGCTACAAGAGCTGGAGAGGGACTTTTTACAAGGGCATGGAGTGATAGGATGAGTGATTGGCTGCTTTCAGCTGAAGGTAGGTTTGGATTGAATGTTAGGAAGAAATCCTTTACTGTGAGGGTGGTGAGGGCCTGGCAAAGGCTGCCCAGAGAAGCTGTGAATGCCCCATCCCTGGAAGCATACAAGGCCAGGCTGTAAAGGGCTTTGAACAACCTGTCCCAACCCAAACCATGCTATGATTTCAAGGACATAGGACAATGATCAGTCATTGATCAATGATCTCCTAGTCCTGTGCCTGCGCAGGGTTTAGATCAGTGAGGTGCTACGCACACTCTGGTAGCATCCTGACAATCACCTGAGTTACCATAGCCATTAATTTGAAGTACCCAAACTGGCTGAGGGTAAAATTAGAGCAAACTGAGTTATACTGCACTGAAGGAGTTCAGTGCAAATACAATGCAAGCCATGCTCCTGTTCACTTCAGAAAAACAGATAATGGCTGCTTAAGAAAGTATGATTCAATTACCATCATTTTTAACTCGGCAGGTTTGATTTGAAACAGATACAGTGCCAATGAAAAATTACTTTTGCATCTCAAGATCACTGAGACATCTGCTGTTCACCAAGTTGCTCATTAAAGAGCTGCCAGAACTTCTTTCAACCCTCAGCCCATCTCTTTTCCTCCTCAGGAAAAGGTGATTCCCACCCCTAAAAAGAAACACCAAAACAATACAAAACAACAAACATGAAAGAGGATAGCACTGGCACTTTGCTTAATTTTGAAGTATAGGACTCCAGATCTTTCAGACCACCTGAGATCACATCATGAAACCATGATGGCATTGGCTCATTTGACATTTTCTCTCCTTGCAAAATAAACTTAACTGCTCAGAAAACTCAAACTTGTTCTAAGCTTCAGCATTCCCAAAATGGAATTCTTCTGTCCAAACAGCCCCAGATAATGTTCATTATTTTAGATCGACATTCAAACACATTGTATGAACACACAGGTTTAGATACACACCACCACCACATCTTTAAAGGGGATTTGGTTAAAAAGTACATCAGTACCCAAAAAGCTGTTTCCCCTCTTAGCTTAGTTAATTTAGTGTGATACACTGTCTGTGATATAATGGTGTAGATAAATACACCACTATTTTGGAGGAGGTTACAGGGCTGCTTTTTATTTAATTCATGTACCTTTACAAAAGAAACTCTGCAACATACAACCTTTTTACAATATTTAAAAAAAAAAATCTAAAAATAATTATCTGCAGCTAGGAATGAGGAAGAGAATACATGAATCAGTATTTTTCATGCTGCTCTTTGGAAGATTCATGCCATTATATCTCAAAGATATGAAGCAGTGATTTTCTTTAATATAATCCATTAAATCCTTCATATGATTCTATAATTCATTCTTTTGAAGAATAATATAAAAATCTTGGAAATTAGCTATCAAAAATCTTCATTTTCCCTCAATTTTACAGTATTATCCAGGGCAAATTGCATAACTGCAGGCAGATGACATACAAGAGATGAAACACAGGGTCAAACATGCTTTTTCATTAAACTTTCACCACCATTTCCTATTGAAGACTACAGGCTGCAGAGACAGTTTCTAATTAACAAAGCACAGGTCTGGCACTATTCAGTACTTTTATGAATAATATCAGCAGCTACAAAAGCTCTGAAGAGAAATGAGACATAGCAGAGGATGAGCAAGTCTGCAAAAGTATCTATGTAATTCTTTGTCAGGAAAGAGCAAACATAATCCTTGGATGTATAGAAAGGAATTAGGAAGCAAGAATGCAATTTTTCTCCCCAAGTAAGGAATTAGCTGCACAGATGTAGGATTAACCAAGAGTTCCAATAACTCACTTTTAAAAGACACCAAAAATCAGGAGATGATGCAGAGAATTACAATTCTGTCTCAAGGTTATATCAAAACTCAGCACTGAGAGTAAGGAGCTCACTCAGTTTCAGAGATGAAAGTCAATAAATGGGTGACACAACTACAACACCTAATAGAAAGAAAAAGGAAAGAAGAAAATCACCTCCAGCAGAAGTTTAAATGCCCTTGAGGGTTTTTCTTCAAGCAAAGCATATAAAAAGGACATTTTCAGCTATGATTTAAATTTAAAATCAAACACACTGAAATCTGAGATTAGGTACACAGCATGAAGTCATCTAAAACTCTGCTGCCCACTCTAAAGAAGCCAGGAGCCCCTCACAGCACAAGCATTTCCAGAAGTGACCTCTTGCAGTCCAAGTGCCTGTCCCTCCCTCCACCTCCATTAGCCAAGGGAGCAACCCCAAAGGCTACCCACTTAACATTTGGGTGGAAGAAGGTGAGCAAGAGGAAGAGAAGCTTTCATGATAGGATGTAACATATTAAAGACAAAAGCATGAACGGGTTACTCACTTCAGTAAGAGCTCATGAAGACAAATAAAACTTTAAATACCCCTTTACATATGTAAAAATAGCTAGTGAAGAAACATTTCCTCTTCTACAACAACCTCATTAATTTATTTGCCACTAAAATAGTCTCTGAATACCAGCCAAGGAACTATTTTGGAAAATCTAAACAGCTGTCCATGATGCAGTTTTCCAGAGATTTACTCCAGACACTTGAGAGAGAAAATACTAGTAACCAGAAAAGGAGGATAAAGCCACTAAAGAAGAAATCAGAGAGACTAAAGTGGCACAGGAGGAAGAAAGGACAGATAACACACATGAATCAGTAATTATTTGTGATTTAAAACCATGCAAGAAGCATGTTTTATATGATCCTTAGAGATCATCTCAAAAGGGAGATACAGGGTATTACAAGTTTGAAAAAGAGCATGATAGAGGTCTCTCTCTGCTCAGAGGAAGTTAAACAAAGCAAGGTTTGAAACATGGAAATTACAATTATCCATTAAGCCTAGTTCTGTTAACAGTCCCCTGGTTTTGAGGGCACATTTCTGCATCCATGCAGGGAAGGCTCTTTAATTCCAGTCCCTAAGCTTTGGGATACAGCTACAATTAAGGAAAAAAAAAAAAAAGGGAAAAAGAAAACCAAACCAGACATTTTCACACCCATGAAAATCTATACATTTCTTAGAGTCCTCAAAAATACATTTGTAGCTTGAAAAGAATGACAAGATGATAAGCTGACACTGAGCACATAAAGTCTCATCTTTTGAGAGAGCAAAAAATTCAGACAATGCAGTAAACAACACTGAAATACTGTCAAGCCAGAGATTAGAAAAATTGCCTGCTAGCTGGTGTTTAGAAAAACCTGCTACAATAGAAACTAAACCAGTAGGAATTAAATGTTAATTCATAGCTCCGGTATTAATGGCCTCCATAGTGCCCCCTGATATTTTAAGCTAAACAATAATTTGGAACAACAACTGCATTTCAAGTTTCTATTAGCAGTTTGATCCATCTGGGCAAGTGGTAAGGACAAGACTAGAATTTCAAGCTTCCCTTTAGACTCTTCTAAAACACAGGTCTAATTAATGGAAAATAAAACAAAACCATAACCTGGCAGTATAATTTCTACTAGGAACACCATGTCTTATCAATAATATTTCAACAAAAAATATGTGTTAATGTGACTACAGAAAGTAATTTTTTTCAGCACAGTTTCCATTTAATCAGAGTGACTAGCACAGAGACTACTTGCTGCTGGGAAATAACCCTAAATATTTGTAAGCATTCAACCCTGTTTTATTTTACAGAAATCATCATAAACTTAACAGCCTGTGCTATCCTTAAGGCAAATCTTACATATTTAATATCTACACGTAGGCAGAAACAAACAGAACATAGAAGGTTGAGGCCTAAAAACCAGGCTACTTTATGTCTGTAACAAATTTTGCACCCTAAACTACCAGTTAAAGTCTCTTTAAAAATCATCCAAGATAAACTGAGAGCTGCATCCAGCAACTTCTTCAGGCAAGGGGAGGTACACAACACAAAACCCTTAACATTGAACTCAAGTCCTTTGACCAACCCATCCAGCACCTTACAGAACACAGAAGCCTCATTTATCAGATTAAGGCAGGAGTATGTAGGAGGAAAAGGAAACACCATCAAAATATTTATTTTGATACATTCACTCCTGTAGAGCAGGCTATGAATGTTCACATTCATGCATTGCCTGACACAGAAACATCACTAAATTGCCAGCTAACAAGCAGGAAAACCAATCTCTGTTTCAGTTCTATCACATATCTGACACTTAGGCCAGGGGATCAACTCGGACTGCAGCCAAAATAAAAGCAGAGTTTTGTGCTGAAATTACCAAGTCTTCTCTTCCACTGTTGTCTTTCTTTCCCTCAGAAAAGAAGATGAAGTTTTTGACATTTAAGGATCTATGCTTAGAATTTTATGGGAGAGCCAACAAGAAAAAAAGTAACACTTCTCTAAATACCATTCCCAACCACTTGCCAACAGATAAGAAAGTCATAGAGTTCACCCCTTCCCACACAGCCTCAGAAAAAAAAGATTCCAGAAGCTCAGTTACCATCCCCAAGTTACAGTTCCACTACTGAGGTACTAAAGCTGTAGGACAGAAGAAAGAGCATTATTTAAGACCTTACTTACCCACCCAGGGCTGAGAATATTCTGATGTCTTTCAGGAGGTGCCAGCACGCTGTACACAGCCAAGACAGACACACAGCACGGCAAAGAGAAAGGCTGTGCGTGACTAGGCAGCTCCCACAGCCAGTATTCCCGACCACATGGGAAACAACACAAAGCCAGGTAAATAAACACTGATGAAAACATAACATTTCCTCCCAAGGTAAGCAAGACTCATAGCCCTAAAGGGACTCCTCAAATACCCCAGCACAGCTAAACCCTACTGCTCTGGCTCTCACCCACCTACATGCAAAAGACCAATCCCTCTCCTTGAGTGCTCTCCCTTCTCTGATGGGGAAATAAGCCCTTATAGAACAGACACAGCTACCCAGCACTAAAAAGCTGACAGCTCCAAGAGCCCCCCCCCCTCGGACAACAAAATTTACCCTTCAATTAAGCCCTTTATTAGTGTGAGCCCATTTTCACCTGCAGCAAGAGCCGTGCTAAGAGCCCCGTGCTGCTCTCTGTCATGGCAGCATCGCTTCAGCACGGGGAGGTGGCAGTCAAGCAGAGCAGAGCAGGCTGCTGGGGAGATGGTCCATCTCAATTCTTTACTGCAAACACGGCAGGATTGTTTATTTATTTGTTTCAACCTCCCTGAAGCATCAAAAACCTTTGGAATAAGCATAGCAGACCCTGAGCCAAAGCTTAATCACAGCTCATGTGCTGTCAGCTGGCCCAGCCTTCTGGGACACACAGTTGAAGCAGACAGACAGCCTGAAGCTCTCAAACCCAGCTGCTCTGTACTTTGCATGGCACTGAAAACATACAGATCAAAGCAGTAGTTACCAACTCTGATATGAAAACTAAGGCAGGGAAATAGTTCCTTGAATATTACTTAGGATCAGTCTGTACCTTTTTAATCAGAATCCCCATTCTCTGTTGTAACCATAGGACATCTCTGCACCTCGAGACTTACCTCCTTTCCCTTCTTTATAGCCTATTTTATTTTGCAGCTGATCCTGTTGCTAACCCATGCACAAAGAAAAAAAAATCCCCTACATATCTGTTTTCTACACAATATTACTGAAAATTTTTAGTTAAGAACTGGAGACTTTCCTTTTCACATGATTTTTCCAGAATTGCATTAAAGGACAATCAGCAGTGGGCAATGAGGAAGACCTCCATAGACAAGGGTCAATAAGTAAAGGCAGTAATCCCTTATTTTGATAAAGCAACAGCAGGAATAATGTGTATGACTGCAGACTTAATTATTCCAGTGTTCTCCTGGTGGGACTTCAGGGAGAGTGAGACTACCTGGTCTTTTGGAATTGCTGTAAACTCATTCCTGTAAACGCCAAACATGCAGAAAAACTGGGTCAGCCTGGTTTTCCTCAAACACTCCACACTAGACTCTTATCCTGAGGTGCTCTCCCTGGAAAAAATGCTGTCAAAATTCAACGTCTCTTTAGCTATTCCTGCATGCAGAAGATGGGGGACCCAGCCCTAACAACACACGAATGGCTTCACCTCCAGTAAGGCAGCCAGAAATGCAGCAGAAGCCACAGCAGATTTCATGTACCCGTGTACACAAATTCTCCCATCTCATGGCATGTTTGGCACTAAAACTGTCACCTTACTCAGTACTGAATCCCTGTGAATTCAAAATGAGCTTCGTGCCTGTGTATAGCTCTAATCAAAGATGTTATCACTCAGGACTTGTGAGAATGTCTGTGTCATTTATAAATTATGAACTAGGCTTCTTTAAGCCATGGTAATTATTACAGATATGCAGCACTCCGCAGAAATGTGATGTTTACAGAGCAATGCTTCACTAAAATGTCAATATTATAAAGCCTGCAACTGATTAGATTATTCTGGATGAGAACTTTAGCAGATATGAAACAAACCAACTTTTTTTGATGCTGACAGAGGCAGCACAATTTACCAACTGTAAATTACAGCTCTTTTTCTGCTGCCTTCTTGTCCTCTGTTGCATCCATTACAGAGCATGATTACCTGAACATCTTATGAAGCCTATCCTAGAAAATAGTCTTGTAACGCAGTTCACTTTCATTCACAGCTCTCTAAAGTATTTAAAGACAGAAGAAATATTTTGGAAATGTGTTACATTATTATGGTCGAAACAAAACAAACAAATAAAAACTGTGGCAGAAGATACAAATAATAATTTATTTTGAAATTAATACCTACTGCAACCTTCTCCTCACCCCATATTTTTTCAAACTACTTTGTACTGCTATTACAAAGAAGGTAAAAACCCACCAGCTCTGAATGAAAGAGATATGTACACAAAATTTATACAACCTGGGAAATAAAAAAGGCTTCCATTGGAATTGAAAGGCAATAACACAATGTATTTTAAATTGCTTTAAGCTTAATTTAGAAACTATTTCAGTCAGTTACAGATGCAAGCCTAACTCGTAAATTACGGCCAAAGTTATTGTGACCACAAATACAACAGCATTTGCTGCAAACTAAGATTTTTACATTTGTTTGAGGTGCCATCTCATTCCAGTTCCTGCTGACATTTATATACTTCCATAAATCCGTGTGCATAGAGACAGAGAGAACAGGGGAGCTGCTGTTTATTTACTGTTGTTTGTTGAGGGAAGGAGAACCAACATTGTCCATTTCCTCTCTTGGTAGTTGTGGCTCACAGCCCTCCCAGAACAACCCAAATTACAGCCATGGCACATCCAGCCCTGTGTAGCTCAGGGGGAACGAGGATGTACATTTTAGGGATCCTGTTGGTCCATGAGTATCTAGCTGCCCTCTTAATGCTGTTTGTTCCTGTAGGATAAGAGGGCTGCATACGTCCAATTTTCATATTTAGATTACACTTATTACTGCATAACGAGGAAAAATAACACACCCAGCACCCTCCATCAAAGATATTGTTAAACAAACTTTTACCAATGAGTTCATAAAACCAAAACCAATTAATTTACTGTGTTCATCTAACACCAGTATTCCAGTTCCAGCTAGTTCAGGAGGTCTTCTGCAGGTTATTAAAAGCTAATTCTGCTGGGGACAATCCAGTGTGCAGCCTTGTCTGGTAAGATGCTCCTTTTATAAATCTGGTCTCTTGTTCTACATTCTTTTATTTCACCTTTTTGGATATGATGAGGGAATTCAAACAGAGAAGCAAAGATTCTCCATGGATTTCACACGTAAACAGTGAGTTTTGAAGCCACTTTTAAGAACTCCTTTACTTAGACTCAGACTCACACCATAGTTAAAGAGGAAAGGACTTCTGGAGGTCCTCTGCATTTCAGCATGGAAGGTGAGCCAAGTTCAGAAACACAATTTAGGCCTAACTATCCAGGGCAAACAAGGAGCAATTCTTATCCTGTTTCTATGGAATAACTTTAAACATCTTGATGGCAAATCATAACCAAATTTGACTGAAGGATATAGATTGCAAAGGTGATTAATCTCTCCTACCAACTCTGTAAAAGCAGGCAGCCACTAGTAGTTAACTTGATATTAAATTTTCCCCCCCCAAAAAAAGGCAGCAAGAATATTAATCTTCGTTTTCAAAAATTAATATGCAATAATTTCATGAAAACAGAGGGGTTTACATCTCATAAAAACAACAAGAAAACCAAACTACAAACTGCACTGCTGGGACACCAGGTCATTTTTGACACAGAAGGCAGAGCACTGTGCACTGAGTCACCCGTGTTTCCAGTCTGCTGCCAAGCACTCCCATCCAAACACCTTATAGTTCTGGGAATGCCATAATGAAGTCACTGTCAGAGCTGTGTGACTTGACACTATGAGGAACCACGTTCTTTGCCAGCATAATTCTGTTGATTTCAGGAGAGGTGCTGCAGCAGAGAATTCAGATCATAATTCACAGTGCTGTCACGGAGTACAATATTTTTATTGAAAAAAAAACCTGAAAAAATATTCACTGTAACTGGCTCTGCATACCTAGTGAGAACAGATAAAAATCACATTCTGTATTAGCGCCAGTGCTTTTGGCTGCAGGCCATTACACGATCTTTATAAAAATAAACTGACCACCAGAAGAGATTTTGGGCATGAATATGTTAAAACACAACATTCTAGTGCAATTACTATGGTTACCAGAGTAGAAATAGAACATAAATTAAAAAATTAATTCAGGGATGAATATCCTCCTCATTAGATACAACCTACCAAGGATGCTTGCATTCTTGCATTGCTTAGTGGGAGCCCAGTACTCTAAACCCCTGAATCACGATTGACATTGTGAGATTCTCAGTCAGTGATCTTCATCATCATGGCACCAGCTGTCAGCTTCCTGAAAATGTCAAGTTTGTGCTCACTGAAGGAAGAAGGTTCTTTTTAGTAATAGTAAAATATTTAGAGAAATAACATACCCTTGGATACCTAAATTTAAATTTCAGAGTCATTGCCATCTTTTTTGGCAGAGGTCTGGCAAAGGATAAAAACAAAGTTGTGAAAGAAGTCTCTGAAGGCCTCTACAGTTCAGCTTCCTCGACATCTGGGAAAGAAGATGGACAGGAGGAGCCTTCAGACCTCGATGAGCCATGTGGACAGGAGGATCCGTGTCACACTGTTCCTTGCACTGTGCTCCCACCATTCAGAAGCCCATCTCCATGGCCAGATGCCACCCCTGCTGCCAAAGGGGATGAGGAACAACTGCTGAAGGACTGTCATGTGACACAACAACCAGATGTTTTATCCCACCTTTCGGCCCCAGATGGCACAAGGATGAAGGCAGGGTTCAGATCCACCACATCTGGAAACAACAGCCTACTCTTGCAGCTGCAGCAGCTGGATCACCCTGATCCAGCACAGCACAGCTGATTCTGTGTGTGCCATACATGAATTGGGTGAAGAGCAACCAGGAAATCAGTAGTTTGCTTTGCTTCTTTTCACCTTATTAAAAATCTGGACTGTTGAAACCCACTTTTAGTGAGAAGAGTCTTAAATCAAACAAGGGTCCATTGCATAAGAGCTTGATGTTGTAACAAAAGATGCACAAACCAGTGAACCATCCAACAATTTAGTTTTGTGATTTTCCATCACTGCCTACATAAACAGAGCTAAAGGTTTGTGACAGCTGCTTGTGTTTCGATTATCTCTTTCAGGATCTCAAAGTTCAAAACCACATTCTAGAGGAGCAACTGGCAGAAGGAAATTATTTCTAACAGCCACAGAAGAGGCCCCATTTTATTATTAATTACTCATATTGCCATAGAACCTAATTGTCCCAGCGAAGAATACAGGCTCACTGTGTTCATTTAGTACAAAGAGGAGGGCAAGGGCCGGCCTTGCCCCAAGGACCTTGCCCTCTACAAACTCCTTGTCCAAGCTCCACGTTAACCACTGCCAGCTCTGCAAGAAGCTTCATCTAGTGCTCAGCACACCCCATGAAATTTTAGCTGGCCTGAATTCCCAAAGAACTGCAAAAGTCAGACTTCACAGATTTAAATGAAGATTTCCTATGTATTCCCATTGTAAAGATCATCCCACATGCTGGAACTCACTGCAGTAAAGCCTGTCACTCTGACTTTTCCCCATGCAGCAGCAGGAAGGAAGGGTCCTTTGTGGGGTGAGGCTACCCACAGACAGCAGGCAAGGAGAGGCAAGACGCATTCCTTTGCAGGGAGAGGTGGCTGGAATTTGGTTTCTCCCACCAGCAGTGAACAACTGCTGGTGTATGGAAAGAGCAAAGGAAAGATTAGGCATTTCAACCAGCTGCAGGGATTAGTAAATGCTGATGTGAAAAATCTCAGTCCCAGCAGAGAAGAGCTGTGGTTCAGGAAGAGGTAAGTGGGAAGGAGTAGGAAGACTGTAAGGAATTTCCAAAGGGGGAAAGAGCAAAGCAGAAAGGGCAGCTCGGGGTGAGAGATGGGAATGTATTCCAGGATACCAGGTACTTTTCACATGCTCTGGATGAGCAGGCTATGTGGGAGACAGCCCACAGGGAACAGGGTGCTCTGATGAGGTGCTGATGATCTCTAAGGACAAGGGCCTTGGCCACTGAAACACTGCCAAATAATGAACTGAGAAACCAAAGAGTTTTATCTGAGTTTTTCATCTTCATTTTTCCTTTAGTTTTGATTGTGATAAAATAACAAAACTACCACACCACCATTCCTAAATGGCCTTACTGGTCACCCTGGCACCAGTGAGAGACACTGCCAGTGCACACCCTGGTCAGTGAGCACAGGGCAGTTGATTGCTTTGGCTTTCTGGTTGACTGGCTTTTTTAAATGGAAGGATTTGGAAGATAAAGGATTGGACTAAATCAGAAAAATCTCTGTTTTCCTTGTAATTTGGTAACAGATTTCCTTTGAAATTATGGCTCACCAATTTACCCCACCACAGCTTCTGCATCTCTATTACTTATCTGTGAATTCCCCTTATTACTCCTTAATACCAAATCCCTGACAAAGTCCTATTTCCACAGTAAAATCTCTAATCTTCTATTTATACACCTGCAACTCATTGTGCCCGGCATCGCAGAATCCCTAGGTGTTACTGTCATGCAATAAATAACAATTTATCCCATCCTGCTGGGACTCAGAGGGCCAAACTGCAGCTCACAGAACGAGCAGCATTCTGAATTTTCAGGCTGTTTCCCCTTTCCCGGAGTGCAGCCAGTACTGTCATATGGTAACAAAGAACTAGACCTTCTTACTAACAAAACTACCTTTGAATAATTACAACTGACTTAAGTTGATGTTTTCACTACTTTATGTGCAAGTGACACCTTTCAGACACACACGAGTACTGGTTAATTATTCCAGCGGATTTCATTTCACCAGAGTCTCTTTCCACTAAAGACCCCAACCAATGTCAGTGTCCCTGGAGGCTGGATGTGATACTCATCCCTCTGGCAGCAGCCAAGGTCGTGCTGACTCACTCCCTCTGGCTTTTCCCTGCATCCATCCAGTGCCAGTGCTCTGGTAAGTGCTTGACTATTCATTACACTGTCACTTGCAAAGCTGCAATTCCTTTCCCCACAGATAGCACAAACTATTGGACTGCAGGCTCCTGAAAGTGTTGCTTATCAGATTTTGGACGCCTTTTCAGGGGTGGATTACTTTTTGCTACAAAAATAACTGATGGCCGGAGAAGAATCTCTGCTACAGGGTTTTGGGGCAGAATTCAGGATCTCCTTTCCCAAACCTGCTTCTTCAGACTGGAATATTTAACAAACACATCCTTGAGTAATGGCAACAAAGCAGCAGCTCTCAGTACCCAGCGCAGCATCAGCTGGGGGTGCCTAACTCAAGCTCTCACTGGTTAAGAAACCAGGGGACACATTTCAAGAAACATCTCGCAACTGAGAGACCTTTATAGAATAAAAAGTGAGCCCAGCATGGTTTTCACCTGCAACTCTTCCTGTTATACCCAGGGAAAGTGTTATTTATACCCAAACAAGGTTCATTTTAGATTTAAGTGTATTCCCATTAGTCTAATCTGCTACAAAAGCAAATTCAACAAGCATGAAAACACAGGCATGACTCTGAGTGTCTCTAACATCAGCCCAGGGAACAGTGAGTACTTTTCAAACACAAATACTAAAACTATAATCAAGGTATCACTGCATTTTCTGTTCTTGAACAACTATCTCTCCACAAGCAAGCAGACAGAAAATCTTTAAATTACAAATCATGATGCAGTATTAAATAACTACAGCCAAAATATTTAAAGCCAGGAGCCTATGTGTGTATCACAACAATCACTCAGGTATGTGATTTGTAATTTCAGAGTATGTGGGCAAAAAGAAGTCATATAGGTTTCAATAAAAAATTGCTCAGCCTGCTTAATAAACCAAACTCAATGTTTTCTAACACAAATGAAATACAGACTCTGGAGACAAATTTCCAAATCTGATCTAAATTTGATGATTCCATTCTGGTACTTCAATACAGATTTTATTTTGTGAATAGAAAGCATCTAAGTATCTACAGCATCACTGTAACATTACATTCAGAACATTCGGAAAAAATGTTCTCACTCAACTGTGTTGATCCAGATTTGCTACTATTTTTACACAGCTGAGTTTACAGCATCTTAAGTGAAAATTTTGCTATTATCAGATGGCTACCATCAGCCCTTATCTGGAAGAGAAATTAAAAGCTTACCTAATGCCCAAGAAATGGAATTACCTAATGCCTAAAGTAATGTACTCCTAACAATGCCACGAGATTCCATCTCCCTTATTGGTACACACAGATAATTATATTCCATCCAATTCTGTTTCTCTTCTCTAATGTTATATATTATACACTTTATTTCACAGAGTAGTCCTTGGTACCATATCCTTACAATTTACTTTAAAATTTGCGACCAAGGACCCAGATTTATGACCGAGATTTTATGGATTAGTAATTGATCTAGTGCACATTTTTAGCTTACTGCAGATGGAAGATCTATGTCAGCTGAAAACTCTTTCCTTCAGATTTCTGCTGTGTTCTGTGTTTGGTTGTGAGGGTTTTTTCACCTTGCTCTTACACATTTGGGGCTGGTCAAGTGCATGCACATGAGCACTCACAGAAGCTCAGCAAAGTAATGACAATGCATCAAACTGCAAGAAAAAAAGCACATGCTTGAGACACAATAATTATAATTATGCCAGTTCTTCCTACTTTGGTGGGAAGAAATCTGAATTCTCAGTTTGTAACACATTTTATCACTTGCTGTTTACCAGCGGGTGGTAGGCAGAGATTCAACAATAAATCATTGCCCCCTTTTATCTTTGTCTTACCCATGGAGGCAGGACTTCAGCTTTGGTCTTCAAGTCATACCTGCTATAGATGACCCTTAGGCACAACCCTGAATAGAGGGCATATTGTTAGAGACAGCATTCTTCACATGGGATGCTTAAATCCAACCTTTCCTAACTGTTTGTAGGTGGGAATTACAAGCAGTTAACAAAGAAAGAAAGGACAATGCAAATGTTCCCTTAAACTAAACTCAGGTGAGCTCTGCATGTTTGCCATTGATGTGCAGTCACCTGGACTTATCCAGAACCGTGCAAACTTTTAATGCTTTATAAAAGCTCTATGAGGTATTTAGGGTGTGAGCAAAACTCTTCCTACTCACCTAAAAAAAAAAAGCCCCATAGGTTTGTCTGCATTAACACTGTTTATTATAGGAACTACAAGCTACTGAGAGCATATATTTAATAAAAAGAATCACAAATTCAAGTTGGACAACACAGTTGTTAAATATCTTGGCTTAGCCATCAAATTGAGAACCAGAGGCAATGACTACACAGACATTTTAACACAGTTGTGAACTCTCCATCTGCCTCTAGACCAAATGCTCCAGTTCTCTTAACACTCAAATGCCAAAAGGTTGAGAGTTCTACCTTTCTGGGCAGGGCCAGGATTCAGTGCAGTTTGGCATCCTGCACCTTGTCTTGTGGGTGTGAGTAGACAATACTCCAGTCCTGAGAAGACAAAATCCAAATCATGCTGTGTTCATGTTTGGCCAACAGCCAAGCTTTTATAAATTAATTATTTCACCAAGCCACCTGTTCCCTTTGCCTGACCCAAATTCCTATCTTTATCCTTAAAAGCTTGCTTTTGTCCTCCTATCTGAGCTTTACAACTATTGGGAGCTGGGTTTCCCCCTCTAAGTATCCAAAACAAAAGTTAAAACTGCAGCTGTTAGCAACTTGCATCTTCCCTCCCGGGGAATTAGTCATTAGGCAGTGATGACAAACAGCACTTTGCAGTTCATTCTCAGTAGACTGGCATTTAAATCCATCCAGAGCGATTAAGGCATCCAAGGAAAGCCTGTTTGGTACTGACAGACTTCCCAGAGTAAAATCAAATGCACAGCACTGCCCCTGCTACCTGTGTGTCACCTGTGAGCTCTGAGAGATCACAGAACTAAAAACAAACACACACAGACCAAAAAAACCCAAACCACCAGTAAGTGAAGATGAAGTTTATATAATTTAGCTGAAGTGTCCTCAGAGGTGATTGACTGGAGTGAAAGGTGACTAACCCTGCTAACTGAAGATGTCTTTCATGCTTCTTGGCTCAGCAGCGTTGTCTCTATCACTGCTAGAGAACTACTCGCTGTGTAGATGGGTTGAAGACAGTGCAGAGGCAACCTAGGGGTCATTCAGGGGAGCAAGGGTGATGGACAGACAAGGTATGGCAGCACCATGTGGATAATGGGCCCCATTCCCAGTGCTGATCAAAAGGTCTGAGGGCATTAGCTAATCTCACTGGGCATCAGTTGTCTTATATGGGCTTAAACAAATAATTTCAGAAACCACACTATATGTTTTTTTTTAAAAAAGGGGGTTGAGTTTCCTAAAGCCTTATGGAAAGGTGTCTTCTTCCTATGCATCCACACAGCCAATCTGATTTTAAAGCTGCCCTAAAAGTGGTATGTCCAAGGATGATTTTAATGGTGAGGCTGCTACAAAGCAGAGGGGACAAATCCTTGGCTGTTTCATTTTCAGTCCATGCTAAAACAACATTTTGAAGTATTTCTAGGAACCCCTCATGTCCGTACAATATCTGAGTATAATATGAAAGGCCTAGTCTGCCAAAAATGGCCAGATTTCTTACATTCACACAATGACAAAAAGGCTCTTTAATACAAAAAATTCAGTTCCACATCTTAGAGAGTAGCAAATGAACACTAAGTAAGATACAGGGCAAAGATTGGAAAAACAATGTAAAAGTATATATAAACCATCATGAACAGGAGACAAACACTGTACAAGAATGAGAATGAGGCTGCAGACAGAGAGGGAGGAACCCCAAGAGAGATGAAGAAAATGGGATTCGACGCATGTCAGTCTTAGTGAAAGCCTTTTGATGTCTCATAGGTCTGTCCCAAAACCATAGATACAAGACAGTGGCCTGCTGCTTCTTTTAACTAGCAAGTTAATTTAACTTTGATACTGAAAGAAATTCAGAAACATAAATATTATAATCTCAAAATTAGTTTTAGTACTACCCTCTGTAGAGAAGTAGAGACCCCAATAAAACACTAATCTGCAACCTAGCTTAATTTCTACCTGCCTGCTTCAGCTTTAGGCACCTGCCCTTGCTCAGCCACATTTTTCACCTTCTGACTAGTCCAAGCTAATTCCATCTGTAGCTGATCTGTACTCACAGACTGCATTCACAGTACAGTACCAAAAAAATTGCTGGTTTCTCCTTATAATTATCTGCTGTAAGTGATGCAAGTGATAAAGGGACAAAGGACACATTCATGTCTCTATACACTATATCAATTCCCCTAAATTAGGAAAATACTCTCTCTCCTCCCACATAAAATGAGTGGTTTTGATTTTTCAAGGAAATGAGGAAAAAAGAGGGCTATGAAAGTCATGGAAAAAATGTAAGACAGTTCAGCAGAAACGAATGTATCCTTTTCAGTCTCCGCTGTTATAATTTAAAATAATCCATCCCAAAAAGAAAAAAGTACAGTACAGAATTGTACTGAATTAGATAGTACCCCCTCAGGTATCAGACAGAGGGAAGGGAAATCTATAACAGAGGCAAAAGCCCTAGAATGTAGGAGAGACATGAGGGAAGCAGGATTCAGATTTTACTCTCATTCTCCATATGGAGAAAACACTGATGCAAAAACATAAGAGAGAATGGGGTACTGAAGGAAAAACACATTCAATCTCAAGAAGAAAGCTCTTCTTCTAGAAGCCCTCAATACAGCCAGAAAAACATGTGATCTTGCATGTATTTTCCTCCAACTGCCAATTGCATAAGGTATGTAAAAGTTGCCCAGGTGCAAATTCACTCTCTCTGACTTTGAGAATGCTCCTCTCTTTACCATGATGAATGCTCACAAATTACTATTTTATGACAAATCTTATTTTCTCCACCATTGTTTTGCCCCTCTTGCACTTTTGATAAAGTCAGGTGTTCACCCTGAATGCTGTTGTGCACACAGACTGCACAAACACACCCTGAGAAAGAAAATCCACTGGGCAACACAGAAGGGAAGGAAAAGTATTTCACCTGAAGGAAGGTGAAAAGATGGTAGCAAATTATTTCTTTTCTAATCCACTATAAAAAGTGGATTAATAATTCCTAATTCCAAACAGATGTGGACCTTCAGATTAAAATCTCTCCTGTGAAATTTTACATTCGCAAGCCTTACACATGAAGTAATTCATAATAATAATGTGTGGCTCACCCATAAACACCTCCATCAGTCATATTAGATTTGGTACTAATCCAGTATTTCTTAGAAAATCTATGGAAAATTTACTTTCCTGTGACATAAAATCCAGTTGTAACTTCCATTTATCTCTGAGGAGGTCAACTGAGATGACTGATTCAATCAGAATCGCTCAGATTAGAAAGAGATTTATTTGATGAAAGAGTAAAATGAAGAAAATAATTTAACTATTGGGAGAAAACCAACTGAAGTGTGCTTAGATTTATTTTGTGAATTTAGATTTATTTTGTGAGCCCCCAGTGTTGAAAGCTGACCATCCCTGCTAAAGGGCTGGCTATTATAGGAGGACTAATATTGCATGTTCATCTGTACTGGCTGCTAAGGATACAACACAATTACTGAAAGCAACTGGCAATACAGGTCCCTGGAAGAAAACCCAAAAGGTTCATCTACATTTTTCTTTGCGTGCTGCCGAAGCTCCAACAATAGTCCTAATTCCCCCTAACATGATTCCAGCTGCTTATGTTTTCTGTAGGCTAATGCATAGTATTCATTTCCTCTTGGAGGAAGTAATCCTGATGTAATTTGATGAGCATCCCTCTCAGCATCAGTACTTGATTTAGCAGGTCATCCCATTCCCCTCTTCCCTCTGCATTCATTCCTCTCCTCATGCTGATTTTAGGCAAAGGTAAAACAGTTCACTGGGAAGTACTGTGAATCAGATGATGAAACCAATCTTGTTACAGACAGCAACAACCCCTCCTCGGTTATTTTTAACTGAGGTTAGTTTCCTACCCTGCTGTGACAGTATGAACAGTTGTACAGCTGAGAGCCAGAACACGGGCAGGAATGGCAGAGGGAGATGTAGGATTGTCTTGCTGAGAGATGAGCACATCAAATACCACCCCTGGTAACCCCAGGTCACTGCAGACATACTAACAAGCAAGAGAAAATGAAATTCAAGGAGAAGTGAGGCTGTGGGCCCCCTGACAGTCACTGCTTCCAGGCAGGACATTACTGTGTGTAGGGTAATGCACAGCAACCCGCCACTCAAATTTAACTATGCACAGTGGGCACCCTTAAGAGATTTTGCACTGCTCAAGGCCCCTTGCTGTCTGCCCCTTTCTCCCCTACTGCAACCTCCTCTCACAGCAGGAGCAGCTCTGCACTCAGACCAGGTCCCTGAGGGCTGCATCCAGTTGGGGCTTGAAAAGTTCCATGGAAAGAGGCTGCATGACCCCTCTGGGCAACCTGTGGGACTGACCATGTTCATGGAGAAACAGATCTACCTCATATTCAGTCTGAACCTCTGTTGTTTCAATTTATGTCACTTATCTCTTGTCTTCCCACCCTTCACAGAATCACAGAATGGCTGCAGTTGGAAGGGACTGCTGGAGGTCAGCTGGTCCAGCCTCCCTTCCTCTAGGGAAGGAGATTCCACAACCATTCTGAGCAACATCTTCCAGTGCTCAGTCACCTACACAGTGAAGAAGTTCTCCCTCATGTTAAGGTGGAACTTGCTGTGCAACAATTTCTGCCCAAAGCCTCTGGTCCCATTGCTCAGCACCACCAGGAAGAGCCTGGTCCATCCTCTTGACACCCTTCCTTCAGATACTATTGACATTGATAAGATCCCCTCTCATTGTATCTTCTCAAGGCTGAACAGACCCAGTTCCCTCAACCTGTCCTTGTAAGAGAGATGTTCCAGTCCCACCATCATCTTTGTCACCCTCTGCTGGACCTGCTCCACAATCTCTGTGTATGTCTTGTCCTGAGGAGCCCAGAATTGACATTGATAAGATCCCCTCTCATTGTATCTTCTCAAGGCTGAACAGACCCAGTTCCCTCAACCTGTCCTTGTAAGAGAGATGTTCCAGTCCCACCATCATCTTTGTCACCCTCTGCTGGACCTGCTCCACAATCTCTGTGTATGTCTTGTCCTGAGGAGCCCAGAACTGGACACAGCACCCCAGATGTGCCTCACCTGGGCTGAGTAGAGGGGCAGGATCCCTCTCTCGACCTGCTGGCAATGCTCTTCCCAATGCACCCCAGGACACCACTGGCCTTCTTTGCCACAAGGACACTTTTCTGGCTCATGGAGAGCTTGTTGTCCAGTAGGACCCCCAGGTCCTTCTCTACAGAGCTGCTTCCCAGCAGGTTAGCACCCAGCCAGGTGCACGGGGTTATCCCTCCCCAGGTACACGGTCCTTCACTTGCCTTTTCTGAATTTCAGAAGGTTCTTCTGTGCCCATCTTTCCCATCTCTGTCGAGGTCCTTCTGAAGGGCTCACAGCCCTCTGGGGTATCAGCCACTCCTCCCAGCTTTGTGCCAGCAGTGAACTTGCTGAGGAGGCATCTGCCCCTTCATCCAAGCCACTGATGAATAAGTTAAAACAATACTGGACCCCGTATTAAGCCTTGGGGGACACCACTAGTGACAGGCCTCCAAATAGAGGTAGAGGGCACTTCTGCAAAAAGCCTGGCTCTGCGATCTCAATACACTTTGTGCATCTAGACAGGCTGATACTGGGTCCCTCACAGCCCTTTCTTTTCCAGGCTGAACAAGCTCAGCCCCCTCAGCCTCTCCTCACTGGGCAAGTGCTTCAGCTCTTGACCGTCTTGGTGGCCCTATGCAGAATGCAGTCCAGTTTATCCATGTCTTTCTTGTATTAAGGGAGCCGAAACTGGATTTCTAGATGTGGTTTAACAACTGCCAGTTTGAAAGTGATAATCACTTCTCTCAATTTACCAGCTCTGCTTCTGCTACTAAAGGTCCAGGATGCTGTTAGAATTCTGTGTCAGGACAGACCACTGTCCAACATTTAGCTTACTGTCCTTGAGGATTCCCAAATCCTCTCCCACAGACCTGACCCCCAGTCAGTCAGTCAGTCAGTCCCCAGCCTGTAATAAGTGAATGTCCTCATCTCTGAGCTGGGGGCTGGGCAGCATGGCCTTTCTGAGTGGGACAACATGAGCAGGCACCAAGGACAAAGTGGTGAGATCAGGATGAGATGCCGAAAATGTTTTGCCTCATCCGACGCAAGCCCACAGACACTGTCACTGGAAGGAGGTGTAAAGATACACTGAGATGGCATCAGTTCACAGCTCCCAAGCTCCCTATTTGGAACACATTCAGCTCTGGGGAGAATTTAGAATATCTCAGAGGGACTTATGAACCGCTTCACGCCTTCCTAAGCATCTTGTGATGCAGACAGGTGTGTATAAGAATCCACATTTAAGAGGGCTGTATTTGGGATACTTTTTGGGAGGAGTCTCCCCCTTCTCCAGCCTTTTTGAATCCAGAGAAGTCCCATCAAATGTACACTTCAAAGACAGAAGAGGCAGAGGAGATCCAAGTAGAAGGAGGGTGAGAGGTTTCAGTGAACAGTGGGAGAGCTGGAGGGGCAGCATCACTTCAGAAAAAAGGAGAGATGGAGGTTGATTCACCTGTGCTGAAATAGTGCAAGGAAAAGCAGAACAGAAAAAAGCTGCCAGAGAGACCTTCAGCTCTACTCCTCAAAAAAACCTTTCAGACACAGACCAAGAATATTTCTGGAAGCCCTATTAGTAAACCGAGTAAGCACTCCATAATCATTAATACAACATTTCTGTGAGGTAAAGAAAACAAACATCTCCAAAGACAAGGCTACTCACCACTAGCCTGGTTTCCAAACATTTACCATGGATAACTTGCTTTTAAGTAAAGCAAGCACCAAACTGCCTGGAAATCAGATGGCCAGTGCCATGTGCAACCCAGCAGAAGAGCTTGTCTCCATAGAATGAAATACATAAAAGCCAAGAAGCCAAGTGAGATATTGCCTAAATTAGTCAGTCAGAGAGGGAGTTAAGGAGAGGAACAGTTGCCAAGTTCATCGTTTGATTTCCAAAGAGAAATCTCTGATAGGATTTCCTAGCCTAACTCTTGCAGAGCTGGACACCAAAGCCTTCCATCCCCATTTAATAATGAGAAGCTGTGACTGATATTTCCCTGCTTTAAAAACTTTATGGACCACCAGTGCCCAGTAGCTGATCAGAGAATCATGGAATGGCTGAGGTTGGAAGGGACCTCCATGCTAGAGCAGGGACAGCTACAGCAAACGGGCAAGAAGATCAATATGGAGCCATTTTAAGCGATTCTACACTTCCATTAAAAGAACTAGAACTAACAACACACATTATTCTTAAAGCAAATGCAATGTGAACGTGTAAGACCAGATATAACAAAACCATTGGAAGATATTTTGCATAAAATATGATGGTAAATAAACTCCCAACTCAGCAAGACAGTGAAAACAAGCTACCTTCAATCCCATGGCTAATAGCAACAAGTCCTAGTCTCTGAATTTTTATGGACTGCAGGTTAAAAGGCAAAACAGCTAAAGTAATATTATGAACAGGGGCCCTAAAATTATAGTGTTTCACCAAGGATCCAAAATTCTGCTAGACTGAGATGTAATTGACTGGAGAAACATCATTTTCATACTGAAAAAAAACCAAAAAACAGCCCAAACCCTATGAAAATTAATAAATTTTTAAATAATAATAGTGCTTTTGCAACATAAATTTATCTCATGGCTCAAAACATCAAAATTCTTGGGCTAAAGCAGAGACCTCTGAACACAGCAGAAGAAACATCAGAGGTTATTAAAACAATTCATATTGCAGGGTGGATAGCATATATCTTGTACATAAGTATTAATATTTAATGTAATATATTGTAATTTGCTTTTACTTCAACATCCTATAATGGCCTTAGGTTCCAATTTCACTCTCCAACGATGGAAATTATTGTATAGCTGAGGTATTGCCATTTATATGGAAAAGGACTGCTGAAGTCCACTGGAGTTTTGAATTGCCAAGGAGGATGGGAGAAGACTTCAAATCCCAGTCTGCCAAACCATGGCTGAGTACTTAAAGATAGGCAGCTCTTCAGCTGAGCAATAAATACAATGAGGTCCTAACAACGGAACACAAGAAATCAATATTAAAATTGTTAAAAAAATAAGACTTGCCTCAAAAAAAGTCAAACCCAGTAAGTGCATCTGTTCAGAGAAAGTCTGCAGGAGGAGAGGTAATTGTCCTAACATAATCCTGGCCTGGACCTACTATTCCTTGGGAATGGACAAACTACTTATTCTAGCACAAACCTGAGGCCTAATTTCTATGCCCCAATACAGCTTCAAAGAGGATGCAACTGCAGTGAAGTAAGAGCAAAGCACAGATACCTGTTAGTCAGTCAGTCAGTCTTGGCATTTGATGTCCTACCACTGGGCAGCACATTCTTGCAAGGGCCTGCTAGAGTAAGGACACAAAAACCCTTTTCCACATATACTGAATGGTGCTTTACTAAAACAAAAATGTGTCTTTGGACTTCTCTGTCCCCTTAAGAGCTTTCAGACAGAATCCTACAGCCCCACGTCTACATTGCACAGGACAATTTGCCTGAACTACCTGAATTCTGCCTCACTGGTGCTGTCGGAGGCACCATTTCCTTATGTATCACCATTACAAGTCTGACTTGCGCTGAGGGAACTGTCATAATGGAGGTGCTAACACAGAATTAGAAAACAGATTACAGCAACAGGAAGGGCTAAGAGAAAATTCTACTTTGCGGGGTGCATGTGCAGTAAGAATCAGTGTGGTTTCTGCTATAAAGGTTAAAAGCAAGAAAAAGGTAGGGGATGGAAATGCCCTACCTGCTGCTAAGGAGAGCTCTGGAACTGAGAGCCCTGGGTCTGGACTGGAAACTGGAGAAGGTCCACTCTTGCTTGGCATCAGGCAAGCTACGTGATTTCTCCTGTTCCCCCCTCAGTGAATATCCCCTCAGTGTCCACGCTGTGGCTGGCACTGCATGAAAGCATGGCTCCACAGGAGATATTCTGGGCTGCAGAGCATGCAATCCCAGTGACTTCAAGGGGAGGTAAACAGGAAGAGAGTTTGTGCCCATCTTTGATTTCAATTAATTGCGTTGACTAATCCCTCTAGTTTCATAATTTCAACTCAGTTCCTTGCACTATCTCTTGTATCTGTGGCCATCTGCACCCATGTGCCATCCTGGCTTCTCATGAGTCTTCTTTTGCCCATGATTGTGGTGGGATAACAGCTAGCTGCAGCTTTGCTTTATCTCCTTCTTCATCTTTTTCTTCTTCTTTTTTTTCCCTAGAAACTGCATTTCACTTTCCCCCTTTTAATTCTGTTCCTCTATTACTGTCAAGTCATTTCAAACAGCACTGCCTTCATGCCAGTGCCAAGTTATGTATCTCTATCCCTCATTCTGTAATTACTGGTTTCAAAAGTCCTGAGCCTACTCCACAGGCTCAGGGGGGCAGGGAGGCAGAGATCAAGTTTAAGGAGATCAATAGGTTTTTCTGAAAAACAGCTTTATTCTTCGTATTGAAAATATAATGTTCTCAACTCTTCTGGACACTGAACCAAGTCTGTAGCATAACTCATTTACCTGCAAGTAAAATGAAACCTTTATTTTATTAAAAATACTTCTAAAAGGGCATCAGTTAGTATTCTTAAGAATATAAGAATAAATAATCTAAGTTTTTTAAATGGATTCCCTCCATAAGGAATATGTTCATAGTTTGTAATAGCAATGTCATTAATTCTAACAGAATTTCTGTGCATTCTATATAACAGGGGATTTTTTGTTTTGTTTTGGGGTTTTTTGTAGAACAAAAAGATACATTCTAAATTTGGGAGGATATCTGCTTGATGCTTTACGTTCTGTTTACAAAACCTAGTCAGTTACATTCTGAGATGTATATAAACAGCATGAAATGCAGAGCTGTGAGTGCTGCATACTGTGCACACACAGCCCCTCCATAGCTCCCACTTACGTGCACTGTTATCAGTCTCAAGTTACTTCCCTTAAGGATGAACATAGGGAGGGTGATGATTTTTCAGAGTCATGTTTAGCAGAGCTGAAAGGTAAGGTCTAACACCCACCTACTTCATACTTTGAGCGTTACAAAAACGCATTTGAAGGATAACCCCAAATCACCCCTCCAATCAAATATTTCACCCTTTCAGCATGACGCAGAAGTTTAATTTCCACTGATGGGAAATGACAGTGTTGTATTCCCCCCCTCCCAATGGCAGCAGTTCCCCTCAGTGTCAGAATAAAGCGGGTCTATAAATAACTTCAAAAGGAATTGTCTCTCTCCTCACGCACTGCAGACAGCTGTTTACAGAGATCCCGACTCCTTATGCGCTGTGTTGGCCCAGCTCTCATCCTACTGTTTCCCTTGCTCTTCCTAAAAGAGCCTTGGGCGATGCGGTGCAGTACGGACCGGGGGGACCGTCCACTGCCGCAAACGCCTGTTCCCACAAGTTGAGGCTGCCGTCGGCAGCAGCCGGAGCGCGGCCCTGCGGAAATTTAACAGGGCAAGGGGCTTGCGATCTCGTGTAACCCGTCCTTAAGCTGCGAGGTCCCGGTGATCCGAGGTCCCGGGAAACCCCTCCTCCCCAGCCCGGAGCCCGCAGCCGCTCCGGGGCCCGCGCAGCGCATCCCCGCTCGCCCACCTGCGGGGGCTGCGCGGGCCGGGCAGGGACACGTGTGGGGCGCCCCGCACTGCCCGCAGCCCCCGGCGGCAGGGCCAGACAAAAGCCGGGGCTGGCTCACCTCCTTCAGCTGCTCCAGCTCCTGCTTGAGGCCGTCATACTCCGCCTCCAGCTCATCGTACTGCTGCTTGAGCGTGAGCTTCTCCTCCAGCACCACCAGCCCATACTCCGCCGCCTGGATCTTCTCGTGGGTCGTCTCGGAGAGCTCCCGGGTCAGCCGCTCGATCTCGCTCTTGTAGTGGTCTGCGCCCTGCAGCACCTCCTCCGCAGCCATAGCCCCGCCGGCACTGCCGCGCCGCCGAGCAGGCGGCCAGGGGGCGGGCGCGGCCGAGGGGCGGCACCGGCA
>VZTT01044178.1:67762-84173 GCA_013400855.1 Buphagus erythrorhynchus
GATGTCGGCGCTGCGCCTGCGGGGCTGCTCCCGCCCGGGCCCCCTCCCTCCCGGTCCCCTCCCGCCCCTCCGCCGCCGTGTCAGCGCCTCCGAGTTCTGCTCAGCCTGCTGCAGCCATGGCCGCAGCGCGGCTATAAGGGGATACGGAGATGCATCCCAGCAAACTGCGGGAGCGGGGGGGCGGCCGCAGGTATTCCCCTGCTGTTTCGGGAAACTGGGAAAGCAGAGTTATCTGTTCTGTCTCCGGGGAATGAGTGCGTTTTGGTATGTTCAAGGCAACCTGAACGCGAAACAGAGCAGGGCCAGGGCATTGGGCTAGGGCTGCTCTTCCATCACCATTAGCACAAGGTCTCAGTGCCACTGATTAGACAGCAGGACAAAACTGATTCAGCTCAGATGCGGTCACACCATTGTTTCTCTGTCAAATTAACCGGAGGACCTGATGCATAGACTATGTCAGTTTTATGCTAGCTTTATGCTGGCTGCAGAAAGACAGATGCTACTTGTCCAGCATAAAATTGGAGTGGTGCAGACAGACAGTAACTGATCTCTTACAAAGCCTGCCAGTAAAAAGTTAACACACCAGATTAGGCGCATTTTACATATTTGAACTGGAAGAATGAGTTCATCCTGGATCGATGTCATAGCCTTGGTTTTTTTTGGGTTTTGTTTTTTTTTTTTTTTTTTTTTTTTTGTTTTTTTTTTTTTTTTTTTTTTTTTTTTTTTTTTTTTTTTATTGTACTCGGAGTCTTATACTCCAATTATCTGTTTCTTCAAACTATGCCCTGTAAATAGACTTGAATTGATACTTTTGCTCTAAGTATTAGCAGGACCTGTTTTTCACGTTTTACAGACTTTTTTTATTTTTAAATACTTCCTTAAAGGTTGACAATTGAGTTAGAATTTCCAATTGGAGGTGTTTGTTTGAAATAGAAGTTACCTATAAGAAGATGGATGTTACTGCCCACCAGCGCAGCACTGTATTGGAAATCAAAGACATAGATTTTTGCTGACCTGATAATGTGATTTTAAATGAGCCACATCCCCTTTCTACCATGGTTTCTCCATGACTAAGAAATAGGTAAAAATTATAAGCTCTGCTCAGCAAAGTTCTTTGAGATCTGCAAATGGAAGCACTAACTAATTACACAATACATGCATACAGTATATGGCATATATCAATTTTATAAATATATGTGCATGCATACGCAACTAATACATTGTAATCCAGCCTGCACAAACACTTCTCATTGCCTAGAGAGCATACATGGAAGAAGCAAGCAAAGTAATGGAAGTTCTGACAATTTTTAGCTTGAAAAACGCTTTAAAAATGCACATTTTTAATAAATGCTACTGTAGAAGCAAGTGTGACTATTAATAGGAAAGAAACAAGTGTGAATATTAATAGGTGAGAAGAGTGAGTGGCTGTCATCGATGACTGAATGTCAAAAGAGAGGAGAACACCAGTATCCCAACTGTAATTCCCATGATACAGCTAACTTCAACATCCTTTCCTTAAAATACGATGAGAGATTCCACAAATCAGAAGGGAAAAAAAAGCCCAAAATTCAAAAGAGAAGCAAAATGTTGTCTCAAGAGCTTTTACAAGTTTTGGTCTAGTTGTCTTTCTCAGCTTTGCACCTAGGCCACTGTGCAAGGAAATGTTTATTGAGTACAGGAATTGATCAGAAAACAAACATCTTTGAGACCAATGCTAAAAATGAGTGGTTGGGTCAAGGATGGTGCGGAAACTGGCTGAAGCAACAGAATGCCTACAGCTAATCAAGCCTTGGTGTAACTCCACTTAACACCATTTGGTTGACAATCTCACTCACAAGCCAAGGACAGCCTCACCACATGTCTGAACATCTGCAGCCCAGAGGGGAAATCTGGCATTTTACAATTTGTTAGTTTTTCTGCAACCTCTCAAGGTGCAGTGTGAAGGGGAGGTGGTGCCCTGTGCAGCAGTGACTGTGAGGTCCTCAAGCTACTCTGAATTGAAAATACCAAGATGCCCATGATTTGCTGTGACTAGTGCCCATTTATCCCTCTTCTTGCCTCCTAAATGTAAGCAATATCAAACCTGGCTTCTTTGATGATATTTGTCTTTATTTTAAAAATATACTTCTTTAAAAGTCTTCTTTGAAAAGTCCCGAGTTGTTAGGGGACTTTTGTTGTCAGTTGTCCGTTCCTCTGCACTGACTACACCTGGGATGGGCAGCACACACATGGATACATTCTGACATACATATTTAATTGAGTGAATCCCACCTTTCACTTCTCTATCTTTTCGTAGGCCTAAAAACCAGCACCTACATTCTGTTGTCAAGATCCTCTGTCTGTATTTATAATGGACTACTAAGGTCACTGATGGATCTGAAAAATATTCAAGCTCCTTCCCCTGTTTTCAGGAGCTCTGGCTTTGCCTCATTCCTGACTGTGGAGATGAGACAAGATGGATGATCTTACAATATAAATAGCATCTAAATTTTAGCCAAAGTCTTCATTAAAGAAGGAGGTGCTGCAGTATGACCCAAAGGTGGTCATTCCCTAGGGGTGATCTCATAACAGGGGCAGTGGGACCCTGTTTGATGAAGATCTCTTTCTTTCTGGAGTGCCTATGGATTCAAGTTACTGTACAGTGGTGCCAGGAGAGCTCTGGTCTCAATCACAGTTCTGGTACTTTTAGGAGTCAACTTATCAGTGCAGATAGCCCTAAAACAATGATACTGGCACTTTAAATAATTCCACTGCCCTGGTGTGATCACCTCACATTGGTTTAAGTCCTGCTAAAATGCTGTTATGTTTTCTGCCTCCCCAAGCTCAAGAAGCCTGCCCTAGTCTTATTAAAGGTTGGCATATCACCCTGCATTGTTATCTCTCCTTCATTTTTCCCTGTCCACCACCTTCACGTGAATATTTCAAACAAGTCTGAAGTAATTTCATCTACATGTCATTCCACATACCTTCATAAAACAAACTTCCTTCTGACTACATTCTGACATGCATTTCACGGGCATGAAAGTGAATTCCTTTGAATTCCTGACATGTGATACTAGTGGATTCCTAAACCAAGGATAATAAGTTTCAGTACTGATTACACTTTTTTTTTTTTAAACAATCAGGTATCCAAGGACAGGGAAAATTATACAGTTCAAATCTTACACAAGAGATTATTTAAATTTCAGATAATTTAAGAAACATTTAATGACCTATATGAAATGAATTATTGGTTCTATGCCTTAGTGACAATGCAGCTATAAAAGCAGCCCTGTACTGTATGGCAGAAAGCTGAATCTGCACCTACAGCATGCACAGACATCCCTGTGAGTCCATTTGTATGGAGCATCTCGGAGCACCAGAATGCAATCTAAGCAACTGCTAATTAGCAGTGTTTGGCAGGCTCACCAGAGTGGCCAAAGGGGGAGAAAAACAACAAGAAAAAGAAAGGTATGAGGATCAATCTGTCATTGTTAATGAAAATGGCATTGATTTCCTGAAAGGGAAAAGAAGGGAAAAGCACTGAGAGAAGGCTCTATGGGAACTGTGCTGAGTCTGGTTTGGAAATAAACAAGTGGCTGTTACTGACAAAGCTTCATCTTTCTCGGGTGCTGAATGTAAGCACCACCTTTGTAATGAATGGCCAGCCTGGAGATAAAAGGGAGACACTGGGAAGAAAATGAAATTTGAAAAGATATTTCGAGATCTTAGTCCAATAGAAATGGTAATAGGTTTTAAGAAAATTAGTTTATGGAGAATGTTAAGAGAAACTAAACACAGGAGCTAATAAATAATAACGCATATAATGAAAAGTAATGATGTTTCTCTGATTAATGAGTGTCAGTATTCAGAAGAAAGGCTTTCAAACAGCAGTGTCCTTATGTGAGTCCTCTGTGAACTACCTTTATAGGATCTGCAAGGGTAAATAATTTTAATTTTTTTTTTAAGCCTATTATCAGGTGGACTTAAATGTGATATACACATAAAAACCATAATTCCACCAGAATCATTTTGGGCTCCAAAAAGCTGGAGGTTGAAAACCACTTATGTAGAGCATATGGAACCTGAAAGGAAAATAGAGTAAAACAGAACACTTCAACAAGGAAATCAGGGAAAAGGGCTTCACAAAAATGGTTGGCAGGATGTTTTGTGAGCAGGGGCTAGAGAATCAAAAATGAATTTTACAAGAGAACTACAAAAAATTAAGTGTAAGGACATTTAGAAAATACAGTCAGCAATAACTAAGCATCCAACTGATACTTGCATATAGAAAAACTACAGACTTCAGCAAAAAAAGTAAATTAGAGCTGTTATACTGAATATATTTCAGCCTGAAAGGGTGTTGCTTTCAGCAAGTGTTGCACATGGGTCTTGGTTCAGCTCCACAAATGTAAGCTGAGTCTTTTAATTGACAGCATTGCCCTCAGGCTCAAGATCCAGGACACTGCTCTTCCACTCTATGCAGAGAATCAAAATACAAATAAATAATGGTTGAAAGGAGCACAGAAAGGATTATTATGCCTATTTAAACTACCGTGCACTTTCCTGTGACACAAGGAAGACCTGCCCACTAAGAATGCTTTGTCCAAACAACTTGTCAGCAGTTTAGCCTACATAAATCAGTGTCACAGTGTTCCTTACTGAACAGATGCAACCCTGGGAGGAGGAGGAGTTTATCTCAGACACAGAGCAGAAATACTCCAAAAACTGTAAGTAGCTGGAGTGCTCCTTGGAGCTTGCTTGGTGGCCACAGTCCCTGGCTCTCCCTGCTTTGTAATGGCCACTCCCTCCCACTTCATCTTCTCCCAGTCCCCATCAGCCCAGCTCCAGCCTGAGGGCTCTGCCCCACTGACATCCCCCAGACCAGTGATCTGAGTGCTTGGGGCTGCCAGCTGTCCACCCCCTGCTCCCCAGCACCCTGCGTAAAGCTGTCACACTGTGGCCAAGCTGTCAGCAATGACCCTCCTGAGGTGAGTGAAGCACCTGTGGGGATGACCAAGGGAGTTTTCTGTCTGGAACACCTGGTCCCTCCACAGAGCAGAGGCTTTTTGCTCCAGTAGAGGTGCCCGAAGCCTCTCACAGCTGCTTACACCCCCAGCCAGCTGCTGTCCTCAGTGCCAAAAGGGACAGGACAATGCCCTCTTTTCTTGGCGGTTCTGTTCTGGCACTTCTCAAACCCTCTGGTTTGTTGTGTTTTTTCCAGACTCTCACAAATCAATTTCTCAGTCATCTTCAGTGTGTTTCTGGGAAGTGAAATGAGGTTATACATTATTCCTCCAGTCTCCTTCTTCCTTTTATTATATCAAGTCACTGCCAACATCTTTGGAGTGAGTGGATGTGCAGAGCTGCTCAGTTCCTGTGCTTCCTCCTACCACTACAGCATGGGCAAAAGCACCTGGCAAAACCAGAATAATAGGTAGATCCCACGTTTGAAATGTGATCTGACTATAAAATAAGAACCAGACTGCAGATTATGATCCCATTTTGACTAATTTTTCTCCTCAGAAGTCATTAGTGTGGGAGAATGAATTTCTATATAACAATGTGCCTTGTCTTGAAATTGAAAGCCTAGAGTCTGCAGTGCACCTATTAAATATAGCTTCAAAAAGCACTTATTTCTGCTAAAGCTAGCATTTGCCTTACATTCCTTATCATGCATCAATGACTAAAAACATTTGCAGACGGTGATCACTGAGAGAGAAACTGAAATTTTTATGTGGAATCTAATTGTAATGCTGTTAATAATGTGAAGAAAATTTGATTCAGATACTAAAAAAAGCATATGATTTAGTGATTTTTTTCAAGAGCTCTAAGCTAATATTTCAGCGCTCAGCTTCTAAACACACATTACAATGAATGCAGAACACACAACACAAAGAAAATCACATTACATTTCTATTAAGTGGGTGTGGCATTTGGTAAAGATGCCAGGTTTATGACACTATCCTATAAATTTGGATTTTGTTAGGTTTTCTTCAAAAATACCTAATACGGAATGGGTGGTGTGTATTCAAAACACTAAAACAATGGATTACAAAGCAGGCATCTGGATCAAAGCTACAATTATTTTTCTCAGCTAAGAGAGGAGTCAAAGTCCAACTAGGAGATTAAGATCTTGAACTGGAGACTGACTTCCATGGGAATTTTCCCAACCACTTTTGGTACATCTTGGATTAAATTATTGTTCTATCACAAAGCAGGGCACCACAAACTTAAATACTTTAAAATCCTCTCAAGAGCATTTTTCAATAATTGCATTTATGCTATAAATGCTTCTTCTTGTAATAATCACATTATTCAACCTACAGACACAGATTGCAATAGCTGAAAGAGGTACTGCATAAAATTATTTCATGTGAATTCTGTATCATAAAATCTAACCCTTTAAAAAAAATGAAACTCATAAAACTTTCTAAGGGTATTTTCTTTGTAGTTTGTTTCACTGCAATATTTTGGGTTATTTTCATTTGCCTTATGCTTTCTGAGCCAGATCAAGACTGGCTGATATTTTGTTCTAGATTTCCTTACAATCAAGAGCTTTATTCTTACAAAAAAACAAAACAAAACAAAACAAACAAACAAAAAAACAAAAACAAAAACAACAAAACAACAACAACAACAAAAAAAACAAACACAAAAACAAAACCAAAAAACCCCAATAAAACCCCAAAACCTCCAACAGATTATTGAACGAACCTTTGAGGTCCAGGAAAGATAGACTCTAACTAAACCTGCAAATTAGAAAAATATGATGAGCATGGAGCAGTTTCCAACCCTGACCTTACAGTCCCCAAAACATAACTGAATTCCTAGAAGTCTCTTGGAGGGGAACACTGGAGGTGAAAAACCTGGAGGTTTTTTTGGGTGAAACATTTTTATTTCAAAAGAAAGTCTCATCAATACAGATATGTAGAACGGTGTTGTGTTGTATTTTAAAAATAACTATCTGAATTTATCTAGCTGGGAAACATTAATACAGTGTAAGATGAGAGCAAGCCAATTGTATAGTGCCAGAGCCTTTCCTGATACGTGCTACCATTTGGGAGGGGGGTAAAGTTAATTGGGAGTTTCTGTGAGGTTGTCTTGCTAGGCTTTTTTTATTCCTTCTCAATGATCAGGAGTTTCTGAAGGCACAGCAGATGGAGCTTGGCATGGGGAGTATATGAAATGGGGATAGAGTCACCTTTGGGTGCTGAGTGCTACCCTTGCTCACAGCAGTTCCTGGTACAAGCAGGGGAAAAAGCAAGAGGGATGCTGCTATTTGCCTACCTTTGTTTGCCCAGCTGGGCAGCAGAGGATCAAAGGAGAATAGGAGAAACAGTCAAATTCTTGTCATCAGTGCACGAAATTGAGAAGAGAAGTAACAGATGGTAATTGCTTTGATGCAAGTAACCCACCTGCTACTGCTCCCACTTAGGAGCTGCTGGAGATGCTGTGTGGAAAAACTTGAGAAACAGGCTGTAAGAGGCAAATGTGAGTGTGGGTCGCACACGAGAAGATGGAAGAGAGAGTAGCTCTGCTTGTGGAAGGGGACATTACAAGAACAGAGCTGTCCTTCTGCTCAGCTCTTGGCAAGTCCCAAAATAGGCTTGTGAAAAGTTGAAGCAACTCAGTTATATAGGACAACATGCAAGGCAGCTGCTCCCTGATGTCCTACATTGAATACACGAGTGAGAATAGCTTGTGAAAAGCTGGCTGCAAGGAAAGTCCACACGAAGCTTATACAATAGCTGTGGTAACAGGCTGCATAGTCCTGCAGAACAGCTCACTTCTGCTACTGACATCATCTCTGATCACCTCTCACTCTTGCCTGCTTTGATGAGAAGAGGTAATATATCTTGATATTACGTAACATTGATGCCTGATGACTACCATTTATTATTCCTTTTAAAATTAATAAGTTCATTAATCTTTCTGCTTTTCAGTCTGTCTGAGAACACAGGCAGCCACTATCATCACATTTATCTACGGGATATGAATGGAACAATGTCTGCAAACATGGGGACGTCAACTTCCCTGTAAGAAAGATGGTAGTCTGGAGCATTCAGTACAACCATAGAAAAATAAATGTGGGCACCTGATTGCCTTTCTGCTTCTTCCTAACTGACAGCTGCTGCTATCAGCTGCAGATCACTCAAAGCTGTCACTGACAGGCAACCGAAGAAATAGGAAACACCTTCCATAAAAGACTCCCCACCATGGAGAAGACAACACAAGTGTCTGGCTAAAAGGAAAAAAATCAAGAACTAACCCTCCTCTCCTCCTTACTTTTCTTTAAGAGCAATCCCTCTCCTAAATATTGTGAGAAAATGGCAGCTGCTACATTTTAAGGGATTTGACAATTTACTGAGAGATGCAGAGAGAAAGCTTGATTTGCAAACTTGTCACAGATTCTCTCTTCAAGAGAGAGAGTCATGTCAGAGTAGAAACATGTTTTGAAAGTGAATTAGCAGGATGAGGGAATTGTTTTGAGCACAGGAATGGTCAGGGCAGTCAAGTCTTTTGAACGACTTCTGTGGCCCTTAGCTGGCATCTTCAGACACCAATCCATGGAAAGCTGCAACAGACATGCACAAACATACACTGCAAGATTTTCCAAAGAAAAGGGCAAGCAGAATATTTTTTCATTGTCTTTTACAAAAAGCAGTTGAGATGTGGTGTTAAGTAAATATAAAACAAGACTTAAACAGCCACGTACACACATTTATTTATACACCTGTTTATAAATAATGATATTACAGGAGAATCATGACTTTGCCTTGATTGGGGGCTGAGTTACTGAGCATCATGAGCTGTGGTTGATAGGATAACACAAATATAGTGAGGTGAGCCTTGGAATGGGCCATGGATCAAAAAGCCACTGGAAAACAGTATCTGAAACTGCTGGGAAGATGGTATCATAGAAAGATTTGCTGATGGCCTATGTTGACATCCAGCCAGAAGTCCCTTAGTAGTGCAGAATAACAGAGACTGGGGGGACGCATTGCTCTGAAAACCTCCAACATCTCGTGGAAGCAAATTTTTCCAGGTGGAACCATTACATGTTGGCACTGAGGTGCTACCCATCACCCAACACAGAGAAAGATTGGGCAGACCAATTTCCTCCAGGACTGGCTGTGCCAACTCACTGTGCATGGTGAAGACGAGGTAAATTCTCATGTGTGAGCCCTGTATGTGCAGTTTTTCCCTGTGCAGCCTTGGGGAACTGTAAGAGCCTGACGGAGAGGCGGAGGCTTTCAGCTGGCTCTAAAATGCTGTTTATTGCACAGATGAGGTTACAGCAGTTGAGGGTCGTGGGTGAGCCTATAGCTGCTGGCTATAGGCAAAGCCGTGTGTCCTGAAGCCCCTCTAGTTCTGGTTACAATGCATTATATACTTTTCATTACAGAGCATCTTAATACATGATTACCAATCAACATCATACACAATACCTTTTCCATTTACATATAACCTATCAAAACAGCTAAAATTACCATATTATGTTAGTGACTAGCCAATCATTGGAGTTAGTAGTTACATGTTAAACTTTGGGACTTGTTCTGCAGTGGAAATTTCTGAGATCTTTTCTCTACTTGCAACATTGGCTTTCTTGTTTGCCTGTGAAAATCCTTTTGTTTGGTAAAAACATCTTATGTTTGAGGTGGATTTATCCTTTGCTCTAAGCCATAAAGGCCCCTTCCAACTCACTTGCTCTTTGCCTTCTAGTTACCCAGTAAGACTGGCTCAGCAATTCTTTTCTTCTACATCAAAACTTGCTTTCATTCCTATAGAACCTTCTGTATATCTGCAAAACTCTTCCGTTAAATTCTCGTCCTTCCCAACAGGGAATTAAGTAGGTTGAGCTTGACAGTATCACATTGGTATTTCTCTTCCACCTGTGATAGATGGGAACTAGAAAAATGGGGGGGAAAAGAAAAAGAGGGATGGAAAGATGTCTTTGTCAATATGACAATAAGACAAAAACAAAATCAGAAAGTGTATGGGAAATGTGGGAGACTTCAGTGGCTGGCTGAGAATTGTGGGTAGATCAGAGACAGAACTGAGGGTGAAGGGAATTGTCCTTGTCCTCAGAGATGGCAATCTGCCATCTGATCTTTGTCAGTAATGTCTGGGGATATGACCACAGAGTGAAACGGGTCCTCCCTTCCTGTCCCTTCAGAAAACACGGCCAACAGTCCCTTGCTGCTGCCATACTCATGGGAAATGGATGTCAGGAAAGCAGCTGCTAGGGATGACAAGCCAGCCGCCTGCTCCCCTGTGCAGCTCTCTCTTCAGTCTGGGTCTGTGTGTGCTCCAGATTCTGCTGTCTTGGTAGAGGAGCTTGAACAAAAATATCAGGAGAAAACTTACTTGGGTGACTAAGTACTAAAAAATGAAGTAAAAAACTTATTATAGCCAGCCTGATAGATGAAATTATGTTGAAAAATGAGATTATATACAGTAAAGCTGTTGGCAGCCAAAGGGGAAAAGAAACTTCACTATTAAGCAAAGTTTCTTTTCAATTACTGCTATTAATAAGCTGTGGTTGTAATGATTGGATACAATAAATGTAGGTAGAGGTTACATTAGCTGCTCTGAGACTCCTGACTCCTCTAACCAGTGATCTTCTTAAAGAGAAAAGCAAAATGTATTACAGGTGCCCAGAATTTGCTGGTGGATTACTTCCCTGTCCCTGTTCAGTGCACGGCATCACAAGCTGCCAGGTTGGCTCAGGGATGCTGGGACACTGGGATCAGGCAATGCCCAAGGCACAGCTCCCAGACACACTCCCACCTAAACTGACAGCCTGTCCCAATTCTGGATTCGTTTGAGCATGGCTAAACTGCTTCCTCTGACTGCAGCTAACCTCTACATGAATAAATGCTTCAATCTTTGGAGCATGAGGTACTGACTGTCAGTACGAATTTTAAAAAGCCTTTAAAGATAAAGGTTTCTGCCGTCTTTTGTTTCATTTTCTGCACATCACGCAGATCTTATATTTTCAGTGAATGGCTCTGAATTAATGGTGTTTATTCTTTGAGTTAAGAATAAGTTCTGAAATAAATGAGTGTGTCTCTAAACAATCCTTCATGCTGAATGTTGCAGACCTGCCAATATATGTGAAAAATCACATTTACCTGCTCCACAGACTATTTCACCATCGTAACCACTAACACAGCTCCACACTGGCATGCAGGGACAGCAGAGCTGTGCAGTGCCCAGGGTGTTTGGTCTCTCAAATGGAAAGGTTTCTGTGGTACATTCCAGATGTGTTCCTGCACTTCCCACTGCATCAGTTGCAGACATTTCTGAACAGCAGGGAACAGCAGGCAGGGCCAGCTCATGCCTACTGTAAGAATTATTTGCCACAGGCATGGATGCTTTACATTTCTGCTCTCTGTTCTTCCTCACAGATTTCTATGTCAGTAGTTCCCAAGAAGCTTCAATTGGTTCCCTGGCAGTCAAAAAAATCTTATTTGGTCTTTGAGTAGCTTTGCTTTTCTTAAATCCTCCTTTAACACCTTGTAGCACTCTGTTCTGCATACTCCTTTTTGTCCTCCCTCCATTCCCCTTTCTATTCTCTGCTTTCCTCGTGTTTCTCCTGCCCCCCCTACCACTGATACTATGAAGTTGTACAACAAAAGCTACACTTCTTTGCATGATTTAATTTCATATTTATACTGCATAGAGACAAGAAGTCCTGCAAAGCCATTAATAAAGTGAAAATTCACAGCATATCTCTATATAAACTCTAATCTAAATAATATTGTCATTGCTGCTGGGTTCAGCTGCCATGTACTAACAGAGCACTGATAAAATACATGTGATGTAACTCCATCCTTAAAAACACATATAAAAGAGCTATATACCAATGAGACCAATTATTGTTCACTCTGTATAATGAAATATGCCAAGGCCAGCAAGGACTCGTGAAAAAATCGATCCCATGTCTCAGGCTGTTCTAGCTGCAGCATCAGAGGAGTTCTTAGACAGACCTCTCACTCCCAGCAGTTATTCTGCCATTCCTTGCAGCTACCCTTATAGCCTGGTCTTGAAAATTTTGCTCATAGAGATTCCCCAGGTAGGTCAGGGAACTGACCTGTAGTCTCTGCCTTCAGTTTATAACTGAAGGAAATGGTTTGCCTGAATATTTGGAAGGCAAAGTAAGTTGGGAAAAAAGAGAATTCTTATGTTTATTTTTGTTTCTTTCATTCCAGGGTGCTGAATAACTGGAAGCAAATAGAAGGGGAGCAAAAAAAACCTTCAAAGAGATGTGGCATGTAAACCTCTATCACTTCTGGGTTTGAGTTTTTTTATCCAGAAGGGGTAGTGCTTCAGAGGGACAGCATTTAACTTGCTAGCCAGGAGTTACAGACTTCTAGGACTGCCCAGCTAACAAAGCAGCAAGAGAAAAGCAGCGCAGATGAATGCAGAGCAGTGCACACGGTGAAGTGACCTTAATTCTATGTTCCAAACAACGAGTTCTCATGTCAGCTTTTGTCACCAGGCATTCTCCTACGTCATTACAGGCAACACTTTGCAAGATGAAGCTCTCTAACCCCTGACCAGCAAGAGGTCCAGAAAGGGAATGTAAACTATCTTTTGGTACTCTATAAGGCTATGGTATACCCAGTCTTCTGAGAGGCTCTGGCCGCTGCAAAAAGGAGATGTTACTACTAGAGACGATACTGATAAGGAAAGTCAGAATGTTTCCTATTTCTGACTCATCTCTGCTGTAGAAGAAAGCAAAAATATTTGGTTTCCTCATTTTGAAAAAAAAGAGATTAACTGAGGATGCAATAGAGGTCTAGAAAAACATAACTTATGTGGAGCAGGGAATGATTAGTCATTATTTTTCTTGAGATTAGAACTATGAGGCACTCAATGAAATCATCAAGCAGCAGGTCAAAGACAAATGAAAAAAAAAAGCACATGCACATGTAGTGCCTAATTGCATTGCAGGACATAACATCCTGTTATTTTATAACATCCTGATTTATTTGGATGCCTAAAGCATAAATAAATTCTACTAAAAAGCTACTAGATGGGTTCCTAGAGGAAAGGTCTGTCAAGGACAGTTAGACAACATTATGTAGATACAGTTTCTAGATGAGAAAACTTCTAAACTAAAAAAATTGCTGGAAACTGGAGAAGTATCTTGGAAAAAATATGAATCCAAGATAGGTTTTATGGCTTTTTCTTTACTACCAGTGGCTGTAGTAGAAAGACAACACATCAGATGGGATATATGTCTATAGTACAGCTGTTTGTCTTCTATTTCATCAGAATGACTATTTACAAAAACGAGATACTCAGAAATGGGAAATCATATTAGAGTAATTGATACTGATTGTTTCCATGAGAACATCAAACATGCAAAAACAATTCTACTTTTCCCTTAAAGAAAATCTATGTATTTTGAATTGTAAAGAACGTTCAAACTTTTTAAGTTGGAGGAGTGGAGACATGAGAACAATAGAAGTTTATGCAAATGCCCTCATTGCCCTCCAACTTAAAAAATAGAGAACAAGATGCATTAGACCTCCTGTGAGGTGAGTATCTGGTCTCCAGTGAAATTGTGAGCTTTTCCATTGTTTGCAGCATTTTTTTTCATATGCAGGATTAAATTTCACAAGGAGTCCATAGACTGATGGACAGTCATGAAATGTCATGAAATGATGACATTTTCATATCTGTCATATANAAGACTGGACCACTCATGTACAACCAGTCATTTTCTTCACATTGTTTCTAAAGGTAACGCCAAGGAATTTAATACAGGCCTAAATCAAAGTATTGCCTTAAGCATCAGCATTTAATTTCCTTCCAGCTCACATCCCAGCCAGTGCCAAAGATATATTAGGAATTTGATCAACAAGAAACCTGATATCCATTTTGATAAGGGACTATTATTACTAGAACCATCTTGACAGATAGGTAGTGTAAGAAATTAGTATTGCTGGAAGAGAAATTTGTTTCTTCAGCTACAATAATGAACTGGTTTTACTGACTATGGTTACCTCAGTGCCTCTTAAACAGATTTTCAGAAAAGACTCTTCAAATTATACATGCCCAGGAAAGATGATAAAGTTCATCTCCAATCACAGGACAACTATATTAATTATTTCAACCTGAATATTATTGCAGATTTTTCAGGTACATACTAGATATTTTTTATATCCCCACTGAATCTTGCAACTTTAGAATGTTGTTGTTTAAAAGTGGTGATTATTTGTAATTTTTGGTATTGCAAATCTTACTGAAATTTAAATCACATTACCAGGTATGAAGATCCAAGTAGTGTCTCAATACAGTGCAACGTCAAGTTAATTGCCCCAGATACAAAGGACAGTTTTGCTTCCGTTTAATGTCTGTATATCTTTAAACCTTTTCAGAGTCTAAAACTTAGGCATAGGGGTAGATATTTTATTTGGGTTTCTTTCAGCATATTTCAACTGGAATGTTTCAGATTTTTTTTCTTGGGGGGATGTGTCATGTATACCTTTTTTTTTTTAAGACAGAATCCTAATAAATTCCATCAGCTTTTTTTCTGGAATTTTATTGCCCCCAAAGACCTGTATCCTTGTGCCTGTGCCCAGACAGAAGGGTATATGTATATTTGAAAGTCTCATTGGAAAAGGAAGAAGTTCTTTTAAAACAATTTTTTCAGCTGCATTTTCCTATACTCCTGTGATTTGCATTGTTATCAGACCTGACTCGTGTCAGAAAAGCAGCAGGAATAGCTTTTATTTTCCAGCAGAATTTTCCATATGGGTTAGCCTTTTTGATCTCATAATATTCTGCAGCACTGGAGAACAAACTCAGACAAATTATCATCAACACATGGAAGCTGGAGATAGATGACTAGAAGTTTTTTGGCCCCATTTTTTCTCTTATTCAGCCCAAACTATTTTATTTTTAGATTATGCTACTTTGAACCCCGTCCATAAATACTCCACTTTTCCCTTTGATTTCAAGTTCATAATTAATTTATATTAACACATTTAAATCCAGAACAGGCACTCATATGATGATTTGCAGATTTTAATAGTTTAATAGTTCTTTACCATCTCCTGTCTCTTCCTCCATTAATCATCTGTCCCACTATTTCTTACCAGAATTAATAAACTTTAATCCAATTGGTAAAGCCCTGGGTAAGCTTCATGTGCAAAAGTTAGAGTGCTGAGCCCAGACTTCCCTTTTCTTGTGTCTTGTGATAATATGGGTGGCTGTTCATGAGTGCTGTGTCCTTCAGATCCAGGGCTCTCAGTTCCTAAGCCAAATAAATGCTCTGTAGCCACCAATTTGATGTATTTCATTTGCCTGACCTAGAAAGCAGGCTCATCCATATCTTACCTGCAGCTTCTGCACAGCCCAAGGGTGCCCCAGGGTGGTTTTCTTGTTCATGGAGGATGTGATAAAGCAAGTTCTTCACAGAGCCTTCAGAGGAGTATCTAAACACCAGATTTACTCTAAAAACTGATCAGGAAATTATACAAAGCTAAGTCTTGCTAACAGCAAGGCCTGCAAGCAATTCCCTTCCTCAGTATTTTTCAACATTCCATCCCTCCTAGACCTTCTTGGCAGGCAGCTTCAGCTTTGTTCCACCCAGCTCCAGGCCAGATCTCCACCTTCTTACTCTCTCCAGAAATTGGTCATCAAACAACTCCTTTTTTAAAAAAACCCTTCCTTCTTCTACGAGATTGCTTTCCTCAAGGACTTCCATGCCCTGCCAGGTATGCAAGGCTTGTTACCTGCTTTTCAGATAGAAGACAAAGTTATTCAGATTATTTCAACTAGATCTTTGTTTATTTGCTCCACAGAAAATATTAAAGCAACACCCAAAGATCTAAGGTTCCAGTTAAAAGTAATTCATTACAACCCTTTCTGATTTTGCAGGTATGTATTTTTCATCAAGCACCATCAAAGTGGCAATTAATGTTCTTCTTATTCTTTTTTGGCCCATTAGAGCAGCACAGTTACTACATGCTGGTTTCTAAACCCAGATGCATCACTTTGTCATACCAACCTTACTTCGATTTTCCAGCTCACATGAAGAAGTAGCTTTTGATAACTGGGTCAACAGGAGGACAGCATTTAATTACAGTTCAGAGTAGTCTTGATCATGTGTTTCCTTCTTTCTGATGAAACCGAAATAAGATCAAAGAATACAGGTCTTATTTTCTGCCATATGGACCCTGTACTGAACAGTTGATTAAAACTCTTTTTGGCATTAAACAGTTGGCTCCTTTCCTAATATAAAAACAACTTTTGCAGAACTGAAATTTTCCACTAAGAAAACTTTCTGTTTACAATTAGAATAACTGAAATATTATCTTCATGGTACTCAATGCAGAATATACTGAAGTTGAAGTTCAAGATTCTTCCAAGTTACCCAAAATGTTTCATTCTGAAACACTTCTACAATTAA
>VZTT01044178.1:101325-132821 GCA_013400855.1 Buphagus erythrorhynchus
AAAAAAAAAAAAAAAAATTAGGAACCCCTTGTTGAAGCCAGGCTGGAGACAAGGGGAAGGGTTCATTGTAATGTTAAACCCTATAACCTGGCCCAAAAGGACCAGGGGTGGAGGGTGTAATGGATATACCCAGAAATTTTTGCAAGCCATTATTTGAGTTATGTGTTACAGAAATTACTATAAAAGGAACCACACAGGACCATCCCCAAGAATCACCTGTTGTTTTGAGATGAACTGTTTATCCCTAAAGCTGTTGATCTGGTGTTTGTCACTATATTCCACATCTAACTCACCAGCCTGCATCAAGTCCCTCCACTCCAGTGTCAACAGAGGGATGCAGAACACGGCATCGCGACTGGCCTGAGCCTTGCAGCAAGTACCCGAACTGACTGGTTTGGGGCCTTGCCTTGCTCTAACAGAGGGAACTATCTGTTCCCTTCTATTAATAGAAACAAAATCAGAAAGATAAAAGCATGAAGGGAAAGTTACCTTGCCTATTTGGTTAGCTCATGGTCTTAGAAACGCTGAGCACTATCTAAATGCAGCTGAAGTCCAAGTTATTTCCCAACAAACAAGAAGTGTCTGAAGCCCAGCATGACACATAGGCTGGAATAGACACAATTCTATGACTCTTGCCACTGTCTGTGTTAGAAGCCTTGAGGTGACAGTGGAGAAATCAGAGGGCCACAGGGTTCCTGTGATGGCTCTATCTGCCCAGGAAAAGCTTGACAGGTGGCTGGAAGCTGCCTAAAAATGAGTTTCTGAAACAAAAATTGATCAAGACAACCAGGACAGAAATACTTGCTACAATCTGATTTCAGATAATCATATGTCAAATTCCTACCTCCTTGAAGCCCAACTGGGCTTACAAGTCAGACCAACTAATATATTAAACTGAGTATGGTGTCAATGGAGGCATCATAACTGTGTCTCTGAGTGCTTTTTCACTGACAAAAACCCTAGCTAAATCAGGTGAGCACTCTCACAAATCTGTTAATGTGTGCTATTTAACCTGAATTGCAAATATGTTACATGACAAGTGGATACCCCCTGAATTTCAGAATCAGAAGCCTGGGCCCTTCTGTAGGGTCTGGAATCCAACTACAAACTCCATCGGAAAACACAACTGTATTTCTGGCATCACTAACATATGCTCAAAGATAAAGGCCCTGAGATGACCAAGGTTCTCTGCCTATTTCCTGGGGCAGTCCCACAAATTTGGGATTAAACACAAGTAGGCTGGTTATCAATCAGTCTTTAGATGTAGCCCCTGTGTGCCAGATAAAGTCCTATGACTTTGTCTTCCATCTGAGGCCCAGCAGCATCCTCTAGTTAAGGAGTGCTGGCCCACTCAGAGCCCACTAACATCAGCAAGGCACAGTGCCCAGCACCACACAGTCCCAACTTGTCACTATGAGCTCGTGTTAGAGATAGGAATGAGACAGATGAGACACTTGTTTCTTCGAGCAGAACAGCCGTATCTTTATTGCACACAGCTTGTTTTCATACGGTATCAGAAGGCACTGTGTTTCAATCTAATAGGTCAGAAAATCATTGAAACTCAGTCCATTGGTTGGAAATGGCTAGCATACACATCCATCAAAATATCTTCTTTCTAGATATGTTTACATTTTTTCTTCACAGACTCTCACGGGATAGACTTCTTATTTTTGCAGGTGCAAACTCTTTTCTCACAAAAATAGATTGTTATGCAAACTGATTCTTATTTTTATGATTCTTTTCTCATGGGAACTCAACAGGCCAGCTTAGCCAGAATAGCAAGGCCAAAACCATGTTTTACAAGGCCTTTCTTTTATAAGGTTTTATCTATATGTAACACCAACTATTTTCTGCTATGCTTGTTCTGTCATCCTGCCTCCTCTGTCAGGATGCAACCACAGTTACCACCAAACCCCTTGCGTCAAGGTAGTTAAAAACCCCCTTAAGCCTGTGCTAAAGGGTCCTGATCCAAGGGATCTTGAAAGCCCATTTAGCTCCAGGTATTCCAACCAGGCAGCCCACAGGGCCCCAACACTTGTTTTACCAGCTTCCGCCAACAAGCCCCTATGTTGCACCTTTTCCCACCTTGGGGCTTGGGGAAGGACCCTGGTGCCCCTCCCATCACTTCATCAACTGAAAATCCCCCAGCCCTTGGTTACTCAGACTTATCAGACATACTGTTAGCACCCCAGACAGAACCTGATAATCCTTCCCAGGTGCCATGGAGGCAGCACCTTACAGAGACCTCCCATTTGGAGGGCGATGCCACCATCAATGGCATCATCATCTGTGCGTCCCCATAGGCAGTCAAAATTCTGTCTTCAGTTGATCACAATGGAGGGGACCATTTCTTTCACCCTCTGCAGTAGTCCACAGGTTCCAGGAGCCCCTTCAGCCCTTCCCAAGGTCAGTCAAGTGGGACTACCCTAAGAGCCAGCCAGCCTGAGGATCGGTTTTTGAGACGTTCTAATCTCCGCTGTGGAGTAACTCCTGCACAATTCTGGTCAGGTCTGTACAGCAGCGATTTATCACTGCATGTATATGCAGAGCTATGCAGCACAAAGAGCAGCCAAGTAACAGCCCCTGCTGAGTTGAACCTTGCCCATCTGGGGCAGTGACAGAGTTTATATTTATGTGTTACATGTCTTGTTTTTCACAGGGCTACAGATACATGTCAGATAAGCAAGATGCAGTAAGCTACCATAAAGAATGGTAACATACAGACTACTTCAGATAAACTCCAGAAAGTACATTGTTTTACAAGTATTTCACTCCAATAATTTGGCCACTCTTACTCAGTGAGGCCATTAGGCAATGCTGCAGATATTTCTACTAGAGAGGCCTACAAGGCATTAGCTTTTTTACTTCCACAGACAGAATCACTCATAGACCAGGCCTTCCACGATGCTCCAGGGAAGGTACAATTAATTTCCTGGTACTTCTGAATCAAACTCCCCCTACTTTGGGGACTCTGAGAAGCACCTCCCCTACCTCCAGTGACCCATGCTGAATCACCCTGTGATTCTGCAAGCCCCAAAATTCATCATGTCTCTTCTCAGAGAACTGAAAAAACAATGGGCATTCACTTGCACCCCCTTTCCCTTTTAACAGCCCCAGCCAGTAAGCTCACAAGTCCAGTGGGTCCTGGCATCTGACCAGGGCTACTGGAGCAGGACACTGCCTTCATGGGGCTAAAGCAGTTAAACAACATCCTGATTGTAAAAGTTATCAGTGATGGATGGAGAGGGCGATTATGCTGCACTTGGCGTAGAACAATGCTGAGACCGGCCTGATTCAATAATCCCAAAGTTGAACATTCTGAGGATATAAGGAACATTTCCTGGCAGAAACCAGCACAGGTGAGGATGTAACAAAGCTCCTGATAAAGCAACCAAGTGACAGTACTGTGCTGGCTACGAATTGAAGGCACCTGTGGGGAAGGCATACTCAGAAGTTTTTCTCCATGAGAACTTCCTCTGTGAATTGATGGGACCAATTGGAGGCTGGTTTAGTTATTGACAGCCTGAAAAACCAATTGGAGAAGTTAGTTCGCTCCATGAATCCACATTTTAAAAGCAAGTAAAACCCCGGGGAAAAGCTCTCTTTCATCTCCAGCCTTTCACAAAGTACCACTGACTGGCATGCGGCCCGGGCCGGGCAGGGCTGGGCTCGGGAGGCCGCTGGGCCCCGTTTTCACCCGGGGGCCCCGATGGGCAGGGGGAGCAGAGGCCCATTGCTGAGATCCCAGCCCTCCCTCCTCCCGGCGGCCCGCGGCTCGGCGGGGCCCTGCCCCTGCTGCCGGCTCGGAGCAGCCATGGAGCGGCCTGCGGGGGAGGTGGCCGGGCCCCGCTCTGGCGGAGCCCCTGCGCGCCCTTGTGCTTGCTGGGCAGGGCGGAGACGGGCACCGGCAGGCAGCCCTCACCCAGCCCCCAGGGCGGCCCGAGTGCCCTGAGATCCTGGCACCGCTCAGCATGGCCGGCTGAGCCCCCTGCATCTTCTGTGTAAGGTTTTAACCCTTCCAATGCTCAGATAAGACTTGCAGACCTTCAGTCCTCCCTTGAGTGAGAGGAAGAANAGTATGAACAGAGAAAAGAGAGATAAAGAGAACTTTTGCTTTCATTCTTTGAATGAACTTTTGGTTCATTCTTAAAAGTAAACACCCCATAAATTTAACATGGCCCGTAAACACAGTTTGAGAGAGCTGTGAAGATGGGAGGATGTTAGTGGAAAATAAAGCCACGAGAGAACTTTTTTTCTTCCTGTGGAAAAATCCCTATAGCTGAACAAGAAGAAACTCCTCTCCCTAAAGTAAACTGAGAAAGATTATTTAAGTTGGGAACTGAGTGAAGTGTTTCTGTATGTTGCTGTTAAGAAGGTGTGGGAGGGGGGAGGAGGGAGTAGTCTGAAGATCTTATTCTGAATTTATTATTTTCTTTATGTTATTAATAACGTTTTTCTTTGTACTGTTTTAAGTTTTAGGCCTGCCTTGCTTTTACTCGTAATTTTATCTCACAACAGAAAATGAGTATATTGAAATTGGCAAACCAAAATTACAACAGTACTGATAATTTACCTGACACTGCTGAGCTAAAGGCTACTGAGCTGAAACAGTTGACGCAGAAACATCTGACTGACAGTCAATCACTATAAAAACCCAGTCCCAATTTTTAACAGCAGGGACTTGTTACGAATATGTAACTAAAGGCCTGGCACTGGGTGCTCCAATAGTCTATTAAGTCCAGTTACATTCAAAATAACCAGCCAGGTTCACAAATACTAATATTTAATGGTTAATTAAATACAACATACATGGCTCTTTTGGAGTGCCAGCAGTATCTGCATAAATTGCAGAGCAGCTAAATATAGCCCTAATAATAAAATGGCAAACACAAGCTCAATTTCTCCTGTCAAAACACTCAGCATAGCCAAGGACATAAGAAAGGTGCCCCTTCTGCAGAGGGCAAGGAAAATGTGTTCCTACAATTTTCATGTCAAATTCTCATCCCTCAGGTAAACACAGAATCAGGGTCCTTTTATACCTTATTAGCCATTATTATGCAAAGTACTGTGGGTGGTGAAATTTTCTGTTCTTCATGGTATGCAGTATTTCTCGGTAGGAGGTATACCTGATAGCAGTTGTACAAAACATTTCCTGGTATTGAGACTGCTCTGTTCATTTCCCACTTTACATTCCTACTCGATACCATGGCAACAAAAACCTCCATCAGGTCTGCTCTGATCACTGATGCTCTGAAGTGTGGGCCCCATCTCGTATTGAGCTTTGCTATTTTCTTCACTGTTTTATGCTTCCAACACTCTTAACATACCCCCTTCTAGAAGTGTGTGAAAGGATTCCTCCTTTGAGTGGGGGGACACCTCCAGCAATATTTCCTGAGGCTGAGTTAAAGAGATATGCCCACAGACACTGGTATGAGTGAGCAACATCAATCTCTACTTGACTATTTTGCTAGCTTTATAGTCACTGTAATTATAGTTAATTATCTATAATTATCTGTATATATACATGTGTATATATATACAGATATATAAATATCTGTATGTATAATTATCTGTAATTATAGTTAATTATCTATACGGTGTCATAATTAATTCTGATTAATGTCCTTTAGTCTAACTAGTATTATGATCAATATTATCATCAGTATTAACACCATAAAAATAAGTATCTTTTTCATATTGGTTTGCCTTTCTTTATCCTGTGGGATGAAGTTGTATAAAGATTCAACTACATCTGTGGAATTCTTTAGACATAAACCTTTGACTAAGTCTGGAGCTAGAACTGGATCCAGCCACACCAAGACTCCTCTCTGAACATAAGTTTAGAAAGCAATGGGATCCTTTCTGCACCCTGTGACTCGAGGGTACACGTGATAAACCTTGTGTGAAGCATCCATTCTGCCTGTGACAGCTACCTAGGCATAAATTTTGCTCCTCCTCTGCCTCATACTGCAGTCCCAAAAGCTGCCAAAACAGTCAATGCCATTCTCCTTTCCTCTTATCTATGCATAGTCAGTTTGGACATTAAAGACATTCCTCCAGTGTCCCACCCACTAGGCCTACCAAGCTCACTTTGCTTGTACTTGGAATGGCATTAATTATACCTTTACTCATTTTCCTCCAGGCTATGGCTATAGTCCTGCCATTGATGCTAAAGTAGCTTGAGCAGTATTAGCTGAAATTTCTCCCACTTCTGATGTCTCTCATCACTGGTATCTTGCTGACTTTCCTAGCACATACAGATGGCAGGATGGGAACTTCAGCCCTCAAAGAACACCAATAACTTTTTATCTCCCTGGTAAATGCCAGGGTCCTGCCCAGAATGTAAAGTGTTGGGGTTATTTTTAAAGGAATCTTTTTGCATGCCAGTATCAAAGGTATTTCTGAAAGTGTCTTGCAGTCTGTTTTCTTTATCCAATCTACTGCCTCCTCCAAATGCAAATATCAAGTTTCCTAGGTTCTAAACTTTTGTCATGGAAGGCCCAGTTTTAGTCAGCTGGGCTATTCTCTCTATTCCTTGCTGTGCACACATTGCACCTGGCACCGAAATATGAGCCACAAACACTTCCAACCCTTCCCCTGAAAGTATTCGATGATATTAGTATCTGTTGGTGCAATGGCATATAATAAACATTAATTATAATTATTAAGCTAAGCAACTCATCAAATAACTGTACCCTCACCACTTTGGTGCAATACAACACACAATGATGACAGAGGCCAGAGGTAACTGTACTACCACTCTTTGAGTCAATAAAGTGGATTGACTGTAGTCATAGTGTTGTTAGGGTTAGTTTATGCGGTGCTTTATTCAGGGCTCGGGGACCTGCGGACTAGCGTCCAAAATCAGGGTCCCACCAGTTCCCTTTTTACTGGGTTTTTTATACCTTTTACAGAGTGGTCTACGTGCAAAAGTACATGTTCTTCTAAACAATATGGATACATTCATCTTAAAGATAACATTTCTATGGGTCACAAATTCTACAAGGTTGTCTGCCTTAAAACTACTAATTCCTCGTGCCTAAACTCCCACCACCAGAAGTTATATTTCAGCCTTATCTTAAGACAGCTTGCTCTGTTCAACATGCTTCAATAAATCCTTTGAACATTGTTCCATCCTTCTCAGCACATTCCTGTGCCAAGTTCCCAAGGCCTGCTTGGGAGCCGACTTTTCCAAAGCCTTAGCATAACTACTACTAAGTAATACAAACTTATACAGACTATAATCTAAATTTTACATCCTAATGGTAACAATAGGGATGAGCTCAACTCCTTGACTGAATGACAGTTTGGCTCAGGCTCACAAGGAAGTAAAGGCCTAGGCCATGACCAGGTCAAAGACTTTTCTAGTTCCATCCTATTCTTTGAAAACCCACATAGGAACAGTGACAAAAAAGAGCTTTGATGCATAAGAGCTGGGAACACCAGTCAAGCGAATATGACATTCATAGCAGGTAGTTCCTCCAGGACTCATTAGTAAGGAACAAAGGAAGTTGTGGGTGTAAGGAATTTTATGCCTGCCTTTTCCATGGCATTTAATTTGACTACAAGCCAACCACTTTATTCCACAAATATGAAAGCCCAGGTGAGCCTTTTTTTGATCTCTCCCAGCTGCACGGTTTGTAACCTCTCCTTGAGCTGGGTCACCTCTAAGTTACTCCTTGCAGCTGAAAGACCCTTTACCAACTGCAGATCTTTGGCAATTGATATCGTCCTTAACTTTGTATGATAGGGCATTAAGATAATGTATTACTACTTTTGAATTATTACTGTTATTATAACTCACAATAGCTCTAAAATATTCTTATTCATTGCTAAAAGCTCCCTTTAATAGAGCCAAAACTCTATAAAACACATGTATTTCAATGCCAGCCACTGTGGTCATAGCTATTTCGTACTTCTGCAGAACATTCAGCAAACAGAAGATTCTAAGAATTGAAAGGACAAAAGTTCAGCTGCAGGCCAGCAAAACTTTGCTCCCCTGTTTCTGCTTCTGGACTTGTAGCAGTATATCCCATTTAACCTAAAGCATTTAAATCTAACTCAGCACATCTGACTTACAGTGTTAGAGAGAAACAGTCTGAATCAACTACATGTACCCAATGAAAAGAGTACATAAACATCCATAATTCTCATTTTCCTCTCTTTATAACTGTATTTTAGACGTCACAAGAGCACCAGTACACAGGAGTTGTCTTGCCCCAAAATTCTTAGCAGTTACATAGGAGATAATTTGTTAGAAATTCCCTTAATCTCAGATTGCCAACCAAACACAGAGTATTTACAGTAAACTTAAGCATATGAAGACTAATAATCACTTCTCTTTACAGATTCCCATTCCACTATTTTCAACAGTGTATTTCCCCCTTTTACCTATCAACTTCTGATGGGATTCATCCAATAATATTTAAAGAGCTGCTGCTGACAATGCAAAGTCTCTCTTCATGGTTTTTGAGTGATCTTGGGAATCCAGAGAAGTCTCAGCTGACGGGAAGCTGGCAAACGTTGTCCCAGTTTTCAAGAACGGCAAGAAGGAGGACCCTGGAAAGTAGAGGCCTGTCAGTGTCACTTTAGTGTCTGGTAGAATCATGGAAAACATTTTTCTGGAAAGTACTGAAAAACACTTGGAGGACAACAGTCATCAGTCACAGCCACCAGAGCTTCCAAAAGTCAGCTTGTCATATCTGATTTCCTTCTACAAGGTAACCCATCTAGTTGATCTAGGAAAGCCTTTTGGACTTCAGTAAAATGCTCATGGGATGGTTATGTTTTACTCCTGTAGCCTTCATGTTGCAATCAGGCTCTCCTTCCCAGCCTTCCTTTTTGTTTTTAGCATTGTCTCCTCTGAACACCGGGACTCTTAATGTGATTTTATTCAGTGTTATCCAACACTGAATAAACAGTATTTCTCAGTTTGTTAGTGGGGTTTTTGGCTTGGAGATGAAGTGAATACATTTCATTCTCAGAGTCTTTAAAAGTTGAGGCAGTCAGGGGAGCCTTCTCTTGCCTTTGGCAGGCCTTTTGGCTCTACTGGAAGCAGTAGCAACTTGAGAAGCTGCATTTCCCAATAAAAAAAAAAATTCAGAGTGAATTTTGCAACACCTGGCTTCAGCCAGGGTGTTGTGCCCAGAGAAGCAGAGCAGCTGCGTGTGTGTGGCAGGACGTCCCTCTTTAAGACAAATGGCTGGTGCATATGGAAGAGACAACCCAGGCAAGGTCACCTCTGGTGCCAGAAGGGATGAGAGCCCTGACTAAGAACCAACACCTTGCTCTGGAGAGCAGGTATAGGAAGAGATTTAAAAAGTAAGCATCACTGACCTAAAGACACTGCTCTTTACAACTAAAAAAGCCACACAAATTATTATCTATTAGGAGATAATAGAAGCCTCTTACACACTCCCCGGAAATGTGTAGGGCCGCTTGTCTTACGAAGCTTGGACGCATCTTTGTAGATATTTTTCTAGAAATTGAGATGAAAGATTTGATGTGTGCCCCATCAGCAACTGCATGGTAAAATACATTGAATCCTAATCTATATTATTTCTTCGCTATCTGTAATATAGGTACCTCAATCACACTGTATTGTCTATCTACCAGTAGTGTCTCTTTTTTTATCCTGTGTGGTAAGAAGTCTGGTTTAAGCCTTATGTCTGCTTTCCTTGGTCTATTCTATAAATCATTCATTTTGTAATAGACCTAATTGGCCATTATTAAGAATTTGCGGAACAAGAGCAAGTTTTGGGGTGTTGGCCACCTCAGCTAAGTTACCGTCTACTGTCAAAGGCGTGGGCAGAGGCAGGGACTGATTTAACTCCCCTCTCCATTTGTAACAGCATGGTGACCTCAGCCCACCAGCAGTGCCTGGCTGAGGCAAGACGGCAGCGAGTCACACCAGCACAGAGGCTTTGCCTTGCTGCCTTCTGCCGAGAAGGCAAAGTCCCTCCACGAGTTCTAGCCCTTGACCAAGTACCAGCCACCAGAGAGATAAAGGGAGAGGAGGGGCAGTGCCGCCATTTTCCCTTTGTGTCTCCTGCGGCAGGCGCCATCTTGGGGAAGCAGTCACTCTGCCATTTTGAATTTCTCTTTGTTCCCCAGGAGTCTGGGAGATTTCAGCAACTTTCTAAAAAACTGGTGCTCTTGCTGTTATTTTTTGCCTGTTGCTATTTTGAGTTTTTTTTTAGTTAACTGTTATTTTTCCACTTATATCTCCTCTGCTTGTTCCTCCTTATTGGTGGAAAGGGATTAGTTAAAACAAAGGGAAAGTAACTCATTTTAGAGTGTTCTGAACCATAGTGTTCTGTTACAGCCAAGAGAATTGTATGTTTGGAAAACAAGTTACTAGATTTCTTAGAGAGCTTAGAAGCTAGAGGTTAGGAATGTAACCAATAAAGGTAGATAGCTTAGTAGAAGGATTAGAAGTTGACAAAGATTGATTGTTTATATATTATAACATTCAGAGCCAGCTAAATACACATATGGAAGCATTTAAGCGAAATCAATATACATTAGAGAATACTTAAGAGCCAGTCAAGGGAAACCTATACATCATAAATCTTGACACTGAAAATTAATGAAGACCCGAATGGAGGGATCAGCAGGTTGGTAGTCATAGTAACAGGGCAGGGGTAAAAACTTTAGAGCGAGATAGATGGTCCTTACTTCCTCCCCTGACACCCTCCAACTCATTTAAAAGACCACCGACCCAATATAAAGAGGAGACTACGCAACTGCAGTGAGTATGCAATTGAATTTTAATACCGAGAGGGGAATGGGTGGTGATAGGTAATAAATATTTATAGGTGTCTTAGAATATGCATGACTTTTGTGAATAAATTGAGGACTAAAAGCTGCGGAAGGGCATGCACGCCTTTGGGAACAATCCCGCGTGTCTGCCCAGCACTGAAATAAACATATCCTTTTGACTAAACTGGCTGAAAGGTATTTTGTCCTTGCCTTTCGTGCATCAGTTCCCATTAAATTGTGTTAAACCAAGGTTGGTCAAGCAGGACCTGCCTTTCATAAGCTCATGCTGGCTGGGCCTGACTCCCTGGTTGTCCTATGGGTGCCATGTGATGTCATTCAAGATCATCTGCTCCATGACTTTCCTCAGTACAAAAGGCTATAGCCGCTATTATAGTGCACTATTTATTAAATTCATATTTTCAAAACTAGCTTAATAATTGTCAGTAGATTGGGTTTGCACCCAGCAACACTGTCACAAGTGTCATGGGAACTGTGGTCACAGTCAACGGGTCAAGAATAAAGAAGTCATTCTTCTCCCCATGAATGAGCTAATGCAGATAAACACCACTCCACATACCAACAACCAGAAGCACTAGATACAGAAAAATCAGAATTTGTCATAAGCAGCATCTAAACTGAGCTCCAAGAGGTTATTCTGAAAGGTAAAAGTGACTCTTCTGCAAGCACTATGGACACCAGGCATTTGGATTAGGCACGCTTCACAAGGAATTTTAACATTCTAGTTCTCCATGGTACCAAGCAACACACCAATACTAGCAAAAGCAATGTCATTGTTCTGAACAAAATTAAATCTTCAAGATTGTATTTGATTGCTTGATTGTATCAACCAAGCATTTATTGCTTACACTCCTCAGAGAAAAAAAAAAGTTCACTTTTGAGTAATAGCTGCAAGCCTGAGAAAGGAATTTCGAACAGAAAAGATTTGCAGGAAGAAGGCATTAATAGCAGGGACTGGATTCATCAGACAAATCGACATCACGAAATATTCCATAGAATCCTACAGATGAAAGCTTTTTTGATGGTAGCATCAGACTCCTTTATATAGAAATATTCTTGTCTCTGCAGAAAAGTTCATGTATATAACTGAAACACATAGCTGTAAGTATTATCTATAGCTCATGCTTTTCTAGTTGTGAATATTACTGTGATGGAAGAAAGTCAGCTAAAGATGGAGTCCAAAGCTGCCTTTTCTTGGATGGAATGACATTTTTTAGAAAATACCTACACCCCTACACTTCAGCTGCAAATTTCTGTTTACCATCACACTGTTCTGACAGTGGACATGGTCAGCACAAAAGACACAAACACCAACTTTAAGGAATAAGTGTAATTTACTATGCTTTAAAACAGCGAAGAATTACAAAAGGATAAGCTAAGCAATGCACCTAATCACTACGACAGAAGATTCCCTATAGTAATTAAGAAGGGTACATCACCTAATGTTTTATTATCATCCAGATATGCACTTCAGCTTGGGGAGCTCCAGCCACAGCGAAGGACTGGAGAGCCACTCCTGGGAATTGGGAAATTCTTCAGGTACATCCACCCGCAGGTGAGGTCTCCGTCTTTGTTGTGAGAGGGTCCAGATTTTATGTTTGTAAATAAACAAGCTTCCATACCTTCTAGTGCAGGAACATCTGGTTTCATTCTCCTCTTAGGTTCCACCCAAAGCCTGGCCACGGCTCAAGGAGGAACCAAGGGATTTGACTTTGACCATGTACCTCCAAACAAGGACAGGTTTGAATCTGATTTCATGGCCCTGACTGGCCTCTAAACACAGGAAGATACATTCTTACCACACTACGTATTTCACTAATGATCCTGCATCTTTCACTAATAATAAAATATACATTGTACAATACAAATATTATTCAATGTTTGGTTGGAAGGTTGAGAGTCAACTTCGGCTCAGGGCCTATTGTTCAGGCCTCAGTACTTCACCCACTTCACAGAAACAAATGAAATGTAGAGAAACCATGAACATGCTTCAATCTCTGAGGAATTTCCAAATTCCTTTCAAGTTTCAATGCACATTTAAAGAACTGTCTTACATCCGAAGTAGTGGTAGACATCCCCTTTTAGAAGTATTGTTCCCTAATTATCCAACACCTAATGACCACTCATTGGATACAAGTTTGCAATCTATGTACAGGATACAGACTGAAGTGCAAATTAAGAAATTAATTGAATTTTGGTCACTGGAATATTTCACAAGCACATACTAGAAGAGCTCTTTGGCATATCTGCATTTTATGGAGACCATTTATATCCAGCATGAAGGCACAGTGCTACCTTAAAGATCACTGGAGTGTTTTTACAAAGTGTTTTTAAAAATCTGATTGGTGAATTTTCCTGCCTGCTATAAGTTACAATATCAATCCTTCCATTAAATTAGCTTCCTTGAAATTCCTCTAAGTATAAATTCCTACAGCATTTTTGCTCTACATTTCCACTGTCCTATGCAGTTTTGAAAATCCTAATAACTTGAATTGCATATGTTTATCAGAAAGACAAATGACAGTCAGAAACATGCTAGCAATCAAACGTGTGAAAAAATAAAAATCCATTCCCTGTCAGCAATGGGAAAGTACTACAGTTCTTTGAAAAACTGCATGCAACAGTATTGAATATGCATTGAATATATTGAAGCTTAGAAATGCTTTGAGTAACAAAGACAGGCTGGAAGTTTATATTATCCCTAACCCTATTTTCTTTCCCATTTCTACCCATTTCGGTTGCACTGATGCTGCCACTTGTGGTGCTTCAGGATGAACCAAACTAGACAATAAAATGGCATCCACAATTTCACTTTTAAAAGAAAAAAAAGATCACTTACTTCAGCAATCTTGTGTGTCTCTTCAAACAGATATGGAGCACTCACTGAAGAAACAGGAGCTCCTCACTGCTCCTGGCTCCTAGAAGGGACAACAGTCAATAAGATTCAAGTGCTGCTTTTACCAAAGGAGCAATGACCAGTACCAACAATCCCACCAGAGTCTCCTATGTCCTGATTACCAGTAATATACCAAAAGATCCCCTGGTAGATTTTGAATTCCAATTTCCTGTGAAGCACCAATCTCCTTTCATTAGTGCCCATTAACAGTTTAAAAAAGCAAAGATTAGCATTACCTAATGCTAAAAACTGTAGTGGGTGCTTTCACCATTTTTCCTTGCTTTTCTTTTTTCTTTTAAGTCACCAGCAGGCTCTAAGGTTTGTCACAAGCTCTCATAGCTATGCTTAGCAAAGCAGGAGCTCCTCTAGGAATTAAGGGAATTGAATTGCACCTTCTTGGCTTTCTGCTCCCTCTTTTACTCCTGTTGCTGTCTTCATCTATGCCTTTTAAATTATGGGGTGGGGAGTAGTGGTCTCCCTCTGACAACTGTAAGTCTTCAACACAAATAAGAAAGGCTCAACATCAAACTAACAGGTTAATTATTACAAGTAAAACCACAAATGCTATGAGAGAGTCTCAGATCTCCAATCCACTGATATGTTGCTCATGGCTGCAGCAAATGAAACCAAACAAAAAAAGGCAAATAAAACAGTTAGGAAAGGCTGATTTGTGTAAATTTTAGAGACATACAAAATATTCTCCTACCAAAACACCTTAGCCTGCAGAAAACAATCCAAATCAGCAATTTGTTGGCTTCTAAAGAGCCCGTGTTTGAGGGACAGTCCACTGCAAATCAGAGTATTTTACTGATTTACAACTTTTTTTTTGAAGACTAGTAGGAAGGGGGAAGAGCAAAAAAGCATGTGTTTTAAGTACAAATCAGAACCATAACAACAAAAATAAAACTTCTAAAAATGAACCAATGAACTGGAGAAAGCTTTAGCTTTTATTTAAAAGGAAACCAAAACACCCTGTAACAGACTTGAAACAAAGCATGCTGTAATTTTTTTTTTTTCTTCTGCCAAAACATCAGACAATACATTATTTCCCGGGGGGAAAAATACTATTTAAGCTTAAACTACAAAGAAGGCTGGATTCTTGAACTCACTGCAGTGAGACATACAAACACTGAACTAATGGTTCCTGGTAAACATCTTGGGAACTACTGCAGTAAGTTTTCCAAGACTTTACACCTTGAGACACAGGGGAACTTTTATACTGGCACAGGAATCAAGAGTAAAGGATTTAATTTTGCAGACAGTAATATAAAAGTAATCATTATCACAAGTCTGTTTTCTCTGCCAGGAATGTCTATCTGCATGTTTTGGGACATCAGTTGGCTAGTTCAAGGGAACAGGGTGATAAGAGTCCAGTTAGGAGTTTTTGATGTTTGTAACAAGTTTTACTCCCATCGTTCTCAGATGAGTATTTTCTCAGGAGAAAATATTTACCAGGAGTCACAACGAGCTGGGTTTTATTCTATTTTTAAGTCCTCCCAGGAGGCTAGTTAACAGCAGGGAAATGCTCAAAGTTACCACAGAGCTCCTCGAAAGAGTTGAGTCAGCCTCCCAACAACTTCTAGGAAAACAACCACCAGCATTCCTATGGGCTTCTGAAACATATCCAGTGCTCCAGCGCAAAATCTACTCACGTTCTACCTGATACCTCCGGTTTTCATTGATGCCACAGACATATAAAGCACATCTCCCAGAGCACAGGAAGAAAGTTGCTACCCCATGATGGGGTACTTGCATTTTTTTCTCGCATTTCCATCTGCCTCTGCAGCTGGAATAAGCGAGTTAATTCTATCAGCTACACTAGTCAAACAACCCAAAGCAGAAACAGCGAGCCTATACCTCTTTAAATCCAGTCTGTTTTTTTTCTTTAATAGTATTAACAGTTTCATCAGTTCAACCACAATACAGGACTGCGGCTGTCCGTCTTACACAAAGCAGAGCACGGGCTCCTTACCGCACAGCTTGTGATGCCTATCTGAGAGGCTGAAGCAAAAAGAATCAATAACGCTGGACTTTCATTGCAGAATTTAAACACAGGATGCTCTAAATACCCGGTTTTCAATCCTGACAATGATTACTTTCTCTTGTCAGTTTTGTTCGGGGGAGGCAGATTTTCTCGTATGGCGTTTTGTTTGGGCTTTTTTGGTATCTTTCAACCGCATCTCCCTGCATTGTCATACCCTACGGAGAAATACAGCAAACAAACCTTAGCGTCCTTAAGGCGATCGGGGCGGGGGATGTTTCCGGAGCCTGCGCATCGCAATGTCCTTGTTCAGGCACTCGCAGGACACTTACTAATTGCTGTTAATTGATTCTGCGAGGCGGGCAGCGGGCTCGCTGCCGGGCTCTGCGCTCCGCCCGGGCCCCCGCGCCCCACCCGGGTCCCCGTGCCGGCCGCNCCCGCCGCTGCGGCCCCGCGGCCTCCCCGCTCCGGGCCCGGCCACAAAAAGGGCTCCGCCCGCCCACCCAGCCTCCGCAGGGCCCGGCAGCTCCCGGGGAGCGGCTCCTGGCAGCCACCGGGTGCCGGCCCTGCAGGCGGAGGGGAAGGAAGGACAGGACAGCACGACCCCCGCCGCCCCCCGCCCCGCTCCCTCCCTTCCTTCCTCCCTCCCTTCCTTCCTTCCTTTTCCCCGCCGCCGCGCACGTCCTCACCGAACCGGAGACTCGACTGGAGCCCCAGCTGTCGTGCCCGACGGCAGACGGAAGGAGACCCCGGCTCCGGGCAGCGGGGCGGGAGCTCCGGGGCGGGGCAGAGGCGGGGCCGGCGCGGGGTGTGCGGGGCCGCGGAAGGCAGCGCGGAGCCTGCGGGCTCAGCCGCCGACACTGGCGATCGACTGGGCCTCCCGGTCCTCGGATTCCTGCAGGCTGAGCCCCTCCTCCCTGCCCCTTTCCCGGCCTCCCTTCCTGCCTTCTCAGCTCTTCAGAGAGCTCCCACAGCTCCCTGCTTCATGCGCGTCGCGTTTTTTTAAGAAAAATAGTGGTCCTTTCACATTCCCCCACGAGCTGAGGGCCAATTGCGACTTCAATTAGAAGAAATGTTATAAATATTCTGATAAAATAATCGATTTAAAAATATAAAAGAGGTGGTTTGGATTACAAGTAAAAAAATGTGAAGTGTAAGGTATAGGAATGTCAGGAGTGCTGTGATTAAAATATGAGCCGAAACCCCGCCAAGAAGCTACTCGATGTCTTAGGTTTTGTTGAAGAAACTCTGGAGACCATCATGCAGACCAGTTATGCTGCTTGGAAACCCCTACCCTTCCCACCTTGATTGGAATATGAAGGATTCCAATCAGTAGAGCTCAGTAGAGATGCCCAACTGTCTTAGGGTAGGAATATTGATGAAGTTATTTAACCAGCAAAACCAGTTACGGTTAAGGTCAAATTCAAGAGCAGGCATATTATGCATGAAATATAAAAGCGCTTATGTAATGGTGACTCAGCAGAAAAAGTATATCAAATTGATGGATTTTGTTTACTAAGCAGAACGTGCTTGGAGGAGTAATTCCCTATGTTCCTGGCACCGAAATAAAGAAGTATTGGCTTATTTACGTTGTGCAGAAGAGCTACGCTGTGAAAAGCCAGTGTCTGTAAAGGAGACAGAGGAGTCCTGCAAATTTATTCCAATAAAGGGAGAGAGTGCACTGGGCATACTCCTGTAGATTGTCTCTCAAGGTTTTGGAGGGGGCAGCCTCCTTTTATCCTAAACTGCTGACCGCATGTTGCCTTGTTCCTTTCCCCATTGGCTGAGGTAATAGGAAAGCACAGACTTCCTGAACTGCCTACTATATATTACCTCTTGAACATGCATGGTCATTTTCCCCTAAAGTTCAGAAGTTCAGGCTTTCCGAGCTCCGCAATAGACTTTGTGCGGACCTTTTCTCCTATTACTCTAAAGCTCAGAAAATCAAACTGTCTGGGTCCAATTCTCTGGGTTCTGTAACTTTCTCTGCTTGCTGTTCATAGAGACATGAAGACCCATTTCCCCTAAATACCTACAGCCATCCTTCTAGAAGCTGACTGGTTCTTTCAGTCATTCCTGAAGACAGTAACACCCTATTTCTCCTATCATTAGTGAAGACCCCCACACATCGAGTTGTTTGTGAAGATATTAGCATATATTTTTCATATCAACATAAAATTGGTGTTGGATAAGTTTCTTTCATGCCATTTGGTCATACATCTGGAGAATAATAAAAATTCACAGGAGTTATCCCCATGCATCCTTCACTATCATAAAGTAATGCCTGTTTCTTAAAACTACATTGGTGTTAAGGAGTTTTATTCCTGCATTTTGGTGACAGCTCAGCAATGCTGAAGTCAAACATCCTGAGGATGGGAAGAACAATGTTTTCTGGCCTAGAAACTGGCACAGGTGAGGATGCAGCAGACAAATTTCCTTATAAAGCAACCAACAAGTGATACTACAGATAAGGTATCTAAAGTTGATGGGCTGACACAGCTGGCCTAGAAACATATGACTGGCAGTCAATAACTTTATAATATAAAAGCTGAGTCCCCTTTTTTTTTTTTTTAAAGAAATTTTCTATCACAATTTTGAAGTGTTAGAAAGTGTTATGTCCCATTCCTGGCTAGGCCTATGCAGAAGCTGTGGCACCAAGGAATTAGTGTTCTGCTATGTCTCAAAAAGCAGTAGCCACTATAGTGCAAGTGGGCAAATTAAAACAGGATGTGGCAGGAGAGGGGGTCTGTATCTAGGAAGAGCAAGCACCTTTCTGGGGCCCACTTCCCTGCTCTGGTCCACGGAGACTACACACACGAAAGACAGTGCAAGTGCTGAGATAGTAGGCATGAACTGTTGACCAAAGGATTGAAACTACCAAAGACCCTCAAAATCCCACAACCCACTTCTAGAGAGGTCCTACAGAGAGATCTAGATTGACTGAGGAGCTTTGGCAATCATCCAACTGTGTGACTATATCAAGAGCAAGTGCTGGATTCATCACCTGGGATAGGGTAGTCCTGGTTATATGTGCAAATTGGGGGCTGTAAGTAGTTAAAAAGCACAGTTGCCTATCTGAAACACTGTTAAGGCTAGAGAAGGATTTGCAATAAGATAAACACAGAAAGAAGGAATTTGCAACAGGAAGGCTCCCATTCCAGGCCTGGTGGAGGCTTTATCTGGTTAGCACATCCTGGTTAATGCATCCAGACAAAAATTTCCACTGTGGCAAGGTGAAAGGAAGTGACTGAGTGAAAGGAAGCAACTACTCATACACATATCAGTGGTCAAACAAAGATCACTGCATATTATGGACAGACAGTACCTGTGACCAACAAAAGCCCCTCAAAACTTTGGAGGAAGTATTCTCAGAAAGAGGACCTTGCCTACCCTCACTTTTGCATGCCATGAAGATACACCCGACCTTGCTTCACATGTAAATTAGGAACATGCCTCCATCAATACTCAGAACTTGGGCTGTATAAAGGTGGTACCACCAAAAGAATGAGTATCACCCCACCACCGAGAAGCTCAGGGTGAGGAAGGACCAATGGGACACCCCTGGGTGGTGGATCTGCTTGACAGCTGCTTGATATCTCTCTCTCTCCCTCTCTCTTCTCTGTTTTCTAGTTCTTTTTCTATCTCTCTACGTCATTTTTGTTGTTAAACAAAATCCATATAGTTGACTCCAGCATATGGTCTCATTTGCACCTTAAGTCAGGCAGAGGCATCTCTCGCTAGTAACAGAGATGCAAGGCTGAAGAACAGGCCCATGAAAAGAGATCTGGGGCTTTGGATTGATGGCAAGTTGGGTCAACAGTGTTCCTGGGCAGCCAAAAGCACCAACCACAGCCTGGGGTGGATATCAACCCCAGCACTTTCAGCTGTTTGAGGGAGGTGATTGTCCTGCTCTACTCTGTACTGGTGCGACCTTGCCTCTGTAGGGAGAGCTGTGTGTGAGTTTTAGGCACCTCAATATTAAGAATGACATAAAATTACTAGAGAGTGACCAGAAGAGAGTGACCAAGACAATGAACGGCCTCAACTGTAACCTTTACAAAGAGTGGCAGAGGCCACTTGATTTCTTCAGCTTGGAGAAGACTGAGGGGTGTCCCCAGTGTCCCTATTGCAGCCTACAACTTCCTTGAGGAGGATGTCATTTAGTATTTTGGCTGCTTAAAGAATCATCATCAAAGTAATTAGTAAAGGAAGTTTTAATATGTATTTGTGAAAGCATAGCTTAGCAGAATTCAGTGGCGAAGTTTACTCTACTACCACATAGAATAAAGCATATAAAAAAAAACTAGATCAGAACATATTTAAAATAATTTTCACAGATTCTGGGTTACAAAAGGATGAGAGTCGTAAAGGGTAAGGGAGACATTCCTGTTGGGTCATGATATTCAGAATGGATTCCCTTGCCAAACTTAGCCTCAGGCTTGCTCAAAGGTTTTATGTCTATTTAGAAGCACTTAATCATTACTGAACACTTGCAAAATGATTCAGTAAGTTTACTATAAGCAAAGGAACTGAACTATAAATCTAAGTTGGCAATATTCATACTGTGCTTGCTCTAGGGTATCTAAAGCCATTCAGACACTCATACACACAGACAGACGACAACATGTACAAAGGTACCTATTAAAGATTCCCCTTACACCGAGGTCAGTGAAATACTCATGTGGAATGCCTTTGCATCTCTCAACAGGCTGAGCCTTGAAGAGTGATGTATCAACCCAGGCCCCCTTGACAGCTTTCAGTGATGGTCCTCCAAGTGTCAGAGTGTGAGAGTTGGCAGGCTCTGAGAGGTGTCCCACATGGAGTGAGAGGCTGGGACACAACACGCAGCCTGCTGACTTCCAGGAGAGCTCTGAGGGTATCACTTAAGACTGCTGCTTACAGGGTTGCAAAAATGCTTGGCTTCAGTCATCTGTCAGTCTCCAGGATGATTCAGGCAAGTAATGTTCCAAGGTTGTCAGGGCACAGCTGATTATCTCTTGTCCTTTGTTAGGCAACAGAAGCTTCTGCTAAGGATGGTGCCTTCCCACCTTAGTTGTGTATGAGTTTCTGATAAGATTGAGGGAAGTTTCATTGCCTAAGTCATTCCTCAAGGATTAGTCCTAAAGAGAATTCCTGAGATTGTAGAGCACCCTGAGGAGGGGAGGAATGCACCGCCAAAGGGAACAGTGGAGGAGGTGCTGATCTCTTCTCTCTAGTGACCAGTAATAGGAAATGGAATGAAGCTGTGTGAGGGGAAGTCCAGTCTGGACATTAGGAAAAGGTTCTTCACTGAGAGGATGGCCAGTGAAGAACAAGCTTCCCAAAGAATTGCTTGTGGCTGCAACTGTCTGAATTCAAGGAGCATCTGAACAACATTCTTTGTCACATGGTTTGGTTATAGAAAGTCCTATGTTGAACAGAGAGTTGGACTCGATGATCCTTATGAGTTCCTTCCAACTCAAGATATACTGTGATTCTGTGATCTGAGAATCAGTTGCTACAGAATTGAATATCCACCTCAACATGCCAAACGGTTTTCAAGAGCCCATGCAAATGAGGAATTAAAACTTGTTTCTGAATTAAAACAAATTCAATACTATGCTACATTTCTAATCACCCTTGCACACATACCCACACCCTCACAGGCACTTCACTACTTCCCATCACAGCAAAGATATCAGGAGTCTGTTGCAGCAGATGCACTTGGGATGCCCATTGTGTCCTGGTTTACTTGTTGCCCAAGGTTTTATGGTTTCCTTGCCAGCAAGTGCCTAATCTTTTGGGGATCCTTGACCTTTGCATTCTCCAGATTCCAAGCTGTAAGCATGCCTCCCAGCCTAGTGCTCTTGGTGTGGCACCCCTGCCCCTTCCTCCACTGTCAGGCACAGCCTCTCCCATGTAAAGTATATATACTTGCATAGTATCCTGTGCAAACAGGAATTGCCTACTGTGAGGTGTGACCAGCACTCTGTGAGTCAAGCCCTCCAGGCTAAATTTTCTCACCTTTTGTAAACATAACTGATGTTGTCAGATAACTTTTACAATAGAGGTTGCTTAATGAAGAACATGTTTTGTTTTTTTTAACTGATAAGATTCACCCAAATCACACAAGCATTGCGTAAGATCACATCCCCTAAAAATATGCATTAGGTAGGCAGAGACTATGCATTAGATAGGTTCGTGTGAATTTTACTTTGTAAAAGAGGTAACTTTTTTTCCCTCCATGTGCTTGCTTTGTTGAAACCTACACCTTGTGCTCTACACAATCAGGTGTACTGAGCCCTGGTGTGTGCCATGGATGAACTGAGGACAGGAGAGCACTCTGAAAAAGTAAGGAAGTCCATGACATAACCACCATGAATTAATTATTGGAACGGTGGTGTCAGGATGCTCTACTTGAAGGCTGATGCAGTCCAGCAGTTATAGGCATTGCACTGCATTGGGCCAAATTGCCAAAGTAACAGTGTTAGAAACACCAGGCTGAGAAGGAACATCAGGAGTAGCAAAATTAAGGCAAATTAGAAAGAATTACTATGGGGAGTGTTGGGTTTTTTGGGAGGAATCTGGGCAGAGACAAGCAGGTGTGTGCAGGCACAGTGAAAAGAGCAAATGGATAATTAGATATGAGGTAAAAACTAAAGAAGGTTGGGATCTTTTGGCACTAGGACTGGGAGTGGTTATCAATGGTGGCATTTTAAAATGCAGGTACTATGGTGTAAACATGTTCTGGTTTCAATATCCATTCTATCTTGGTTTCACATGCAGTCCATGGCATGTCTTGTTTGTGTGTTTCAGCTCGTCTGCGTGCTTAGATTCCATTTATAATTGCTCTACATTACGTTGATGTTTGACAAGATTGAGTCCAAATAAACTGCTCGGGTCACTATGATATGTAGTCCATACAAAGTTAATTTTATTCTAATCCAAACCCACCATCAGTAACAGTATTGTTCCCTGCATCTTGAAACACAAAAAACATTACTGATCCATTGCACTGACTTTCCATAATTATCAGAATAATGAAGGCACACATGAATTCTCAGAATAATGAAGCTCCCAGATGCACTCCCACACCTGTTATTTCTGTGATCTTCGTTAATAATAGGTGGAAAATCTATTTTCACTGAAAGAAGCAGTGTTTCGCTTGTTATGGAGGTGCTGTCAAACAGGATCCATTTTTATTACCTAGATCCACATCACCACCCTACTTGGATCCATCCCCTGGCCCTTGCTGAGACACCCTGAGGCTGTGTCTGACTCAGCTGCCAGCCCTGCCCCACTGGCCATGGCAAAAGCAGACACTTGGGCAAGGCATCCAGTTGAGGTGCAGCTCAGTGTTGTCCCCACCCCCAGTTACACACTCCCTCCTTTTTGACAGCAGATTATCACACCCACACAGTTGCATGTCAAAAAATTCAGTGTTGCAGTAATTAGAAGCTGGGGTCACTGTGAACTGATGGTTGTCAGCAGGCACAGGGTGTTCACATTTGTGAACTGAGACTGGATCATGCACACCAAGCCCTGTCCTTGACTCCTCGCCAATATTTCCAAGTTCTCCCCTTGCAGTGAATAACACGGCTATCAAAGGGATATAAATCAGCAGAATATTTTTAGTGGTCTGCCAGTTTTAACTATGATGCAAGTGCTCATTTTTTCATTATGATATTTCATTGATTTTATATGACAGATGACCCATCCTATTTATAGTCACAGCAGGACCTTCACCTTTACCCTGAAAACTGTTCTGTCAAAAACTTCAAACACAAAGCTGCATATATGCATATTCAAAAGGGCACCTCCACTTCTTTCAGCGATTGAAGAGATGGGGTATCCGTGGTTTGCATGCATGAAGCCAGTTTATTGATTCCACACATCAGTATATATACTTTTTGGGCTATAGCTAAAAATAGCAAGAATCACAATATTTATGTAACTAAGTAACATTGCTTAATCATAGCTTTGCACAGACTCACACAGGCACCTACAGTCTTGCATGATTTCTCTCAAGGCATACAAGCACACTCTTATCTTTTACATTCTTCCTTCATGGTTCTGCTTTCTGCCAAAGTTTATGCCCTACTGTGGTTAACACGTCCACATAGATTATGAGCTGAGCAGTACTTTCAGTCCTGCTCCCCAGCTATATTCCCATACACTTCCATCATTTCTACTCTTGCATTTTCCTATTTTGCCTCTCTGACCATTCCTGATGCAACTCAGTTATCCAGGTTAAAATATCTCACTCTGAAGGAGTTTCTAGTGAAGTTGAATGCATAACGAACAGCATCTGCATTGCAGAAAAGGGTCTCAAAGAACTAAATCCCCAGTGCCAATCAACCTGAGTTTCTTAAAACTGTCAAGATCAGGGATAACCGGTAATCTCAGCTCCTCCCACTCATCTACTGTCTTTGTACCAACTCTGTAACAGTTTTCGTCTACCACTTAGGCAGTCAGGATGGCTGAAGGTCAACGCTTGCAACTGTTGCTTCATCCTGAGACCTTGCAGGCTGGTCATGGTCACTAAACCCTTGAAACAAAGGCCTCCAGCTGAGTCAGTAACTTGTAGGGTCGCACATGTGGGGTGTATTTCCAGTTTCCTGTTTTCTTAATCTTCATGTTTCTGTTGGGCACCGATATTTGGTTTTACTGACTGAATCACACGCCTTAGGCTGGCAGTCTCCCAAACAGACATATTCACCATTCTTTCATTCAGTTTCCTAATCCTGTTTCTCTGATAAGCTTTCACATCTGATCCACAAATGGTTCCTAGATTGATTCATCCATTTATCAATCTGTTTACAGGAATCCTTATTGAAATAATCTTCCCATTTCCCCTCTCTCTACCGCATTTTGGCTCAAGCAAATATCCAGGATCATAATCCCTGCACTCAGTAATCTGAATCTCAAACTACTCATCCTTTTATCACCTCATGACCTCTAAAGTCACCTTCAGGCCTGCATTCTGGGATTATCTGCCCAGGAGTTCATCCCTATGGATATTCACAACTGCACATCCAATGCACTTAACACTGAACTTCCAACAGTCAGCCACATTTTGCTTGTGCTGAAATTACAAATTCATGCTCCAAAGCCTTCTACCCACATGATACTATTTTACAGTGGTTGTGCATTCTTGTTTTGGTCCTTCCAAAAAGGGAAGGGCATGAAATCATAACCTGGACAGAATCAAATTTAAACTCATACCAGTAATATGCCATAATGAGGCAGATATTAAGGAAAAGCAGTTGAAAAAAAAAAAAAGGTGTTGTATGCATTTATTGTATTACCATTAATAAATAAAGTGAATTTTGAAGGTTGAGTGTGCTAAGACTATTAGAACTCTACACCCAGATAAAACTATCAAGATACAATATATTAAAGTACATCAATTGACATCAGGGAAAACATGAGCAATGCTGCCGAGGAATTGTATCTCAATGGATGTAAAACCCATGGAGTCATGAATGAAAATGCTGTCAGGACACTGTATTTTAATGGTGTAGCCTTGAAGCAGTACAGAAATAAACTGCAGCCTCCTGCTTCTGTATCAGCAAAAAGAGCACTAGTTTACTTGTACTTACTGGGATTTGCCCAGAGTTGCTTTGTCTGAGCTTGTTTTGGCCTGCAAGGGGCTCTGCACTTGTTTGTTTAGCTGTAACAGCAGCTGCCTAACAATCACATTACATATAGTATTAGCTAACTGGTTTTGACATTAGTTAATTTTGTGCAATTGTACACTATACTGTTATAGAATTTTTTTATGCAACTGTGGTTAGTGCAAATAGATCATTATTCTGTGTCTGTGACCTAGAATTGCCCAGAAGAGTAGGAGTGCAAGAAGATAGCAGAGGCCTTGAAAGCCCTGGCACATGATGATACCAGAGATCCCAGGGTCATAAACATATTACCGGTACTCAGTTACAAGTCACTAAAAGAATGAAGCCTTGGGAGCTGGATAAAACCAGTTTTCAGGGAAGAAAAAAAGATAGAACAAAGAGCAAGTGTCTAACATAATATAAACTAAAACACAGACAATTAATTTTTCTGTAATAAGGAATTGTGAAGCAATAAAGAGGAAGATGTGGTGCATGTTACAAAATATATAAAAATAAATCCAAGCACAGACCCTAGAGTGAGGAAGTTTCCACCATCAGCATCAAATTTCTCTCAGAGAACAGCAAGACACATCAACAAATCTCCTATTTCATGGTCAACCTTTGGGGCCTGAGAGGTACTGGGAGGGTGATTCTAACACCAGAGAACAGGGACAGCTACTAGGAAGTTTCCATACAGCTGTTTTAACTGTGAATTAATGTGGCTTTTTCTGTAAAAATTATATTATTTAAACTGTTAATGTTGCTACCATTGCTACCAGACTGACAGCGATGCTTTGCTGTTAAGACATTAGTTATGCAAACAATAAATTGTACTAGTAGAATGTATTTCTTTAGTCCACAAAAATGGTACATGTGGCCCATTGACAAAGAAAACCAAAACCCTGTAATTCAAACATTGCACAAGGGACCTCTAGCATAACAACATGTAGGATCTGTTGAGGATATGTATGACTGGTATTAGAAAAGGAATCATCTTTAGATACACACCTAAGACTGCAACAGCAACAAAAAAGCCCACATACCACAAGCAGAGTAACAGTTATAACTCCAATATAATAATAAATATAGATGGCACAGGCACCATTGTCTCAGAATCAGGTGTGCAAAATCAATCACTACCATTATATAATCATGCTGTCTATTTCAGTTTTACCTTAGTAAGGGCAAATACACCTCTGAGGTTTGTGTTATCTCTCATTACTTGCACTTGAAGCATGTTGTAATATGGATGCAACCATTTGGGCCAAGAGATGGATTTTCAGGCGTATTTGCTTGTTCAGGCAATACAAATCTAAGAAACCTTTTCTTCCCAATCAATCTGATAAGCTATGCCTTAAAGGGGATTTCAGGATCTCTGACCATATATACCCAGAATATTTGTTTCATCTAAACATTTCCAAACATAAACTGTATCACCTGATTTGCAGCTGATTGGTTTTCTGGGGGTTCTGGCTGGGACCAGCTTGCCTTTCTAATGTTTATTTTTGTGGCAAGACTATTGCCTTTGGCAATGCGGTTGGCATGATGGATAAGAAGGATGTGTTGATCCTGGCTTTTTTAGTTTTGCAGCTTGAAAAGTTGCCAATTTCAATTGTCTTACAGCCTCTTCCTGCCTTGGACCTGTCACAAAAGGAGTGGTTTTGCTTGCTTAAAGAATCAACCATCAAAGGTTTTGGTGAAAACAAATTTCAATATGAATTTACAAAAGCACAGCAAAGTTTGATGGCAAGGTTCACCCTACTACTTATTACATGCATAATACATATAAACAAAAAGCAAAATAGAACCAATTTAGAGTGATTTATATGGAGGGCAGGGATGTAATGGGGTAAGGCAGAAAAGGGTAAGGGTGACCATCTCTAAACTCCTTCTCAGTGAGGAGCCTGGCTGCAGCTGGATACAAACTTAGGCTTGGACTTTGTCAATGGCTTACATCTAAAGGATTTAGCAGCCCTTAAATGTTAACCAATAATCAATTGCAATCATGACAACAATGACAGTTATGGATTCAAGATAATAACACATATGCTATATTTGCTATAGAATGTTCAAGTCAATACACACACACACACACAAAGATATGTATATGTACAAAGGCACACCTATTAAAAATTTCCCTCAAGAATGAGTGAAATACCCACATCTAATGCCTCTTGGCGTTTCTCAATGGCAGGGGCTGAGCCTCGAGTAGCTGGGATATTAGCCCAGGTCCCATTACCAGCCAAAGGTCCTCCACATTTCACAAACTTGGGAGTTCACACACTCTGAGAGGTCCCACTCAGAGGGAGATGCTGGTGCATCACCTGCACACTGCAGGTCAGAAGAGCTCAAAGGATCCTACGTAGGAATGCTGTTTATAGGGTTGTGAGATGGTTGTCTTCAGTCACCAGTAAATTCTCTGTCTGCAATCCAGGACTGGCAATTACCAAAATTTTCAAAATTCCAGCAAGGATAGTACTTCTCCACTCCAGCTACAATTCAGACAAGGGATTTTTCCAGGCTGTCAGGGGATGGCAGATTATTCCCACTCTCCTCTCCCACCTTGGCCAGGCAGCACCAGTTCATGGTAGGGTCAGTGCTGCCCCCACCTCAGCCTTGCAAGAGTTCCCAGAACGGTCAAGGGGTGCTTCACTGCTCAGCTCTTACACAAAGGCCAAAGCCACAATTATTGGGATCATAGAGCAGATGCAAGCAGGCCAGAGAAGAGGGGGTGAGCATGCACCCCCACAGGACCCCATTCTCACTCATTAAATGCAGCTGTTCGGGCTGACCAGTGGTCACATGGTATTCTTGAGCCTAACATGTGTAATTTAAAGATTATGTAATTAATTAATGTGTTTAATCATGAGCACATGTGCAGTCATTTTTCTGTCCGTGGGAAACACCATGTGTCTTTGATCACAAATTGCATTTATTCTTCCTAGGAATTGTATGATTATTAATGTAATAAGGATATTTGGATGTACTGCCAAGGGAGTTTCCAAAGTTAAGTCCACATCCCAAATCTGATTGCTATTGAGACTGAAGACATTGTGAACAAAGCACTCACTACAGGAGTGTCCAGGTGACCACAGAGCTGGCCACCCTCACCATGGATAGAGTCTGTGCAGTATGCCAGGCCACCATCAGTCCAATGACTAGACCCCTGTTCTTCAGTTATATTCAGGTGGGTGCTCCACCACACAACTTCTATTTTCTCTTTTTTATTTCTAAGCCTATTTATCATCACCCAAGACCTATACCTCATCTGTCCAAAGCTTTTATTTTCCTTATTCAATAAGCCACCCCTCAGTCTGTGTTGCTGCTAATGTAGCAAAATGAGAATGAGAGGGTGCTTTTGTTTTAAACAATACTGTTTTAACTCACATTCATGGTCTTACAGCATCAAACACACAACCACTAAGAATACCTGTCATATTTCATTTGTCTTGGCCAGATCACATAGAGAGGCTGTGGTCTGGCCAAGGTAACTTGGATATGATAAGGGAGTATCAGCTGAAGAGCGGTCATCATGATTCTTTTGAGTGGGGAAACAAGTGGTTTTTAAATGTGCTTTTTACTCTTCTAGCTACTTCTGGAGTTGGCAGTCACTGTAAAGTTTTTTTTTTTTTCATCCTGTCCAACCTTCCTGAGCTACCTTTGCTAATACAGTCCTCTATGTGTCTCACACTGGAGATTTTATGGATGAAATACTGTTCTTTATCTTCCTGTCATTCTCCACATCTTCAGTTCTGTCCTTCATTTTCCCAATATGCCCAATGGTGTTCTGGAGTCTTGGTAACAATCTGGCCTCTATGCTGCCAACAGTCACTATTCTTTTAACCCTTCTGTTTTAACTGTTTCTGCTGATGCTGTCAGACACATTTTGTATTTGCCCACTTTAGTGTTCCTACCACAAATCTCTGCATTAACAGACCCAGTGACTATACAGAAATCAGCTTTTTTATGCTCTAAATTATCAGTCACTGTATATGGTTGAAAGGTGAAAGGTTCCTCCTACCTTTTCTTTCTTCTCCAATGAATGAGTCTAACCACTTCCTTCCACAATGAAGTGGTGGAAAGATCTCTTCTTGGCTTCTCACTTTGGATTCTCTGCCAACTTATATGGCAGTTAATGAAACAAAACTCACTTCAGGACCCTACAGATAAGGAAAGTGATTTCTACTTCATAAATCAGCTGACTCTGTTTACTCATATTTACACCAGCAGAAGTGTCAGTATGTGTGTGTCCAGGCAATCTGGCCAGGACAGTTTGTGCACAACATGTTGGAGATGGGACAATGCCAGTATTGAATCCTGTCTACATTTCCTAAGTTCCTTTTCATTGCTAAAAATCAAACTGCTTTTGGTTAGCCCTAGAGAGTCAACAGTTACTGTGACCTTGGTATTTAGTTTCACTGCACATGAGTCTCAGACAACACTGCTGCGTCATTGTTTTGCTTTTGTTTTCCTTTTCTAGTTCCATTCTGGCTCCAGCACAGTTCCTTTATCCTCCTGTCATCTTATCTCATGGTTTCATTTTCTTATTCTCTCGTCATTGAATGAAACCATTCACAGGTTGCACTGTGATCCAGGTGAACTTCTGACCTTAGATAACAATATATGCCATTATTTTAGTTCTTGTTTTACTGTTTCTTCTCATGTTTCCACTTGCCCAAGCACGTTTCCACTCACACTTCATGAACAACCCGAGTTTTCATGATGCAAATGTCTGCATAAGTTCCAAATAAAAATCTGGTGTTCATTTGCAGATTAGAATTCACAGTTGCTCTATCNCCACTCACACTTCATGAACAACCCGAGTTTTCATGATGCAAATGTCTGCATAAGTTCCAAATAAAAATCTGGTGTTCATTTGCAGATTAGAATTCCAAGTTGCTTTCTATTTGAATGCTGTCAATCACTAACATCATGTATATAAGTTAAATTGCCAGTTGTATTTGTCTATTCTGTTGTCAAACAAGTTTTAGCTGGACTCACCATAGGAAAGCTTTTTGCTTCTGAGGTGTATTGTCTGTTAGGCTTTCCAGTTCTTCTGATCTTTTTAGTGAAGATGCTTTCAGTATAGGTTAATACACTGTTTCAAAAGTTGCTACGGCATATTCAGTATTTGTGGGCCTAGCAACCCAGGATTGTGTAGTGTCTTAAGAACAGAAGATTATCAAATGCCCTACAAGTAGTCTTACAGTTTTCTTGGCTCAACTCTCTGGAGGGTACGTGTGTCATGCACAACACTGCAGAGAACTTGAGACTTTACAGAGCATTTTGTGACAAAACAAGAGCAAAACCAAGGTAGTGACTGCCAGCTACAACAGTCCCAGTGCAGCCCCAAATATGGATTCTACCCAGCGTGCAAGAAGCCAATTCCCACAGAGTCAAGATATTTATTTCATGTCTGCTCAGAGGTGGGTACAACATGGTAAATCCAAAATTAGCATCCACTCAGTAGTCTAGCTACCCACTTTTATACACTTCAGACTATGAAGGAGAAACATTTCCCCTACATATAAGAGTCTAAACCCACATTCATTGTGAGCTTATCTTCCTACCTTTGTATAAAGGCACAGCACCATTTATTTTACCATGCATGATTTGTGGGGAGGGGGCTTATTTGAGTAAGGGGATACTACAACTTATGCATGTGTATTTTACTATGCAAATAACTAAACGTTAGCACAAAAGTTCTACTAGAATTTTTCAGTTGGCTTATCAACAGTTTGTTCCAGTGTTATCTCCTGGTTTGGCAGATTTATGGTGTCATCTTGTTCTCACTTCTCCACAGTGGGGCCTTGATTTTTGGGTTCTGATGGTTGTCTTGAAGAGATAGGGTTTATTACAATACCAGCCACCATTTGTTCAGCTCCTCTCCTGAGTTTCTGTAATTTTCACAAGAGTCCCAGTGATGATATAGTCTGATGGAAATATTTCATCCCAAAGCTAGACTGGTAATGCCTTGCCTGTTCAGGGCTAGGTTCAGAGGTAATTCTGAGATCTGTCCATTTGCTGACTTCAGACCCTCTTTAAACACACTTCCTTTTCTACCTAAATGCTAAACAGAATGCTGCCTTTCAAGGGCCAGTTTGCAGCCCCGTTTATTTGCAAATTGGTCTCTTGAGAGAAGAGTCTGAGGTTGCCTGGAATACCCCAGCTCTGAAGGGGTACCTTTGCCATTTAGCCATTGATTCAGACAGGCTAAGCTTGGCTGGAGCTTTTGTAGAGGATC
>VZTT01044180.1:0-18144 GCA_013400855.1 Buphagus erythrorhynchus
TACAGAGTAATAAACTTTGCTGTCCACAAACACAACTTCCCTTGGACTTTTCGCAGGATAAAACCACCATTGTTTACATTTAAGCTATCCTCTCTCCCATGTCCTTTATCATAACAAAGTTATTTAGGTTCCCTATGAAACAACAGTGTATATTTCTGATGTTCCAAAATACATGCTGAGTACAAATTTTCAAACCTTCTCAGATAAATAGATTAGATTAAAGAACAAAAACAATGGTGCTGAGTGGAAAAACAGACAGTAAGTAACATTTGGCCAACCCGTAAGCTGAAGATGCATATACTACATAAAATCTGGGTGTCTGTCCTTTCATTTTTGTCCTGGAATCAATAACTACATGCGTCATGTAGGTTTGGATTTTTTGGGGGCTTCTCCTTTTTTCTTTCCAAAAATAATGGCAAACTTCAAAGTGACAAATAACATCAGCAAACTGAAAAAAAAAAACCCCAAAACAACAAACGTAATTTTGTCTCATACTGCTGCCCAAATGTGAATTAACTGTGTGAGTTTTTCTCTGCTCTTGGACAGCTGTGAACATCTGCCAAGTGACTGGAAACCCATTGCATATGGTGTCACCTGCATCTTGATACATAGCAACAAGCCAAGTTTTGCCATCATGTATGTTTTTGCATCTTGACTGAATCCACTGGGGCTGCATGCATGTAACTGAGAGCTTAATCCCAGTGGAGCTCTCTTGTGTTTCCCCGTGACTAAGTTCAGTGGACTCCAGTGGAGTCACAGGGTGTAACTGAGACCAGACACACTTTATTGATAAATACTTTTAATAGTAAATACTTTTACCAGTCTGCTGCCCTGCTGCAAAGTTTTGCCTAAAAATGGATATTCTGACAAATAGGGAGCTTGCTACTAGACATCTACAGCTTCGTGGACTGATTTTTGGACACAAAATTTTTAACATAACGGTCTTTTGCTGTTTTCTTGTGAAAAAGCCGTTCCGTGAATCCTCCATTCCATGCCCCTGAGCCAATGTGGTGGAGCAGGAGGACCAACTCAGGATCTACACTGAGTGGGAAAGATCTGGAGGCAGGGCCTCAGAGGCCATTTGGGTCCTGCCTCTCCAAGGCAGTGGCTAGATTGGCTTTGTGAAGAGCGTTAGGTTCATCATGTGTAGCACCCAAACTAAGCTGATCTATTTCTGGAGACTCCTGGTCTGGAATGGCCCTGATCTGAATGTCTGGAGCAAGTAGAAGGCTCATCCCAGAGACCTGGCAGCCCAGGCACAGAAGGTGAATTCTGTGTTGTTTTGTCTCATCTGTCCCTGCCACAGAAGAGAAGTTTTGTTCTTGGACTACCTAGAAAGACATACTAGGTAGACAATATTTGTACTCTTCAGGAAAACAAAATCACACTTAAAGAGTCCCCATATCACCTTGGGACATAATTTTAAATTCTGGTTGAGGTACTGCAAGGCAAAACATCAAAAAGAAACATACATTTTTTAATTTAATAAAATTAATCCTTGCAGTCTTTGTTATTTTGTATACTAGGTGCATTTGTGACTCTTTTGGGCAGAGTAATTTTCACAGGATCTGCATATTGCAATTTTATGCAGGAATAAAATTCACATACAAAGTGAAGCCAGAACTGTCTGGCACAGAGCTCCTAAGGACAGATGGTGCCACCTGCATACTCGAGTAAGAAAAGTCCTAGCCAGGTTTGTAGACAATGACCTATTTAAGTGAAAGAGGGGGAAAAAATATCTATGAGGTCTCTTCCTATCTAAGTACAGAACATTTACAGCAATAGAAAATTATTAAAATTAAGCATTATTGAGATCTGTGTTTCCACTGACTCATAGCTCTCAGGATACATGGAAGTTCTCACTGCTATTCAAATCTGTTGTTTCTTTCTTGCCACTCAGCTTCTTTTCCAAAATGTATATGAGCCACAGGTCCTGGGGCTTTATGTAGAGGCCTCGCCTATGTTCTCCTTCTTCCTCTGACCAAGGTTATTCAGCCTTGCAGTTTAGTTTAAGCCGAGGTTTTTGACAGGCTTATTGTTGCAATGAATTTGCAGTTGTGTCTTGATACTGTGTTATCTTGCCACTGAAATGAAAGGTGTCACAAATTCAGCTCTGAAGGGAGCACTGAGGATTTAAATGTCATTTGAACATGCATTTCTTTAAGGAGCAGTAAGAACAACTAGCATCAAGATAAATAAAGGAAGGAGAAAAAAGGCTAAGCATGTGAGATTTTCTTAATATGAGAAGTATTCTATTTACAGGAAAAACATTTCTTTCATCGATTATCATTAGACTCCATTTCCTGGTAAGAAAATATTTGTATTGTGTGTGTTTAAAATATCAACTGTGTTTTGTGGAAGGATATTTGAAAACAGATAGTCTTTCACTTATTTAATAATCAGCTATTCCCAAAAGTTTGTGCATTGGTGTGGGTATACAGACACATGTCTACACACCACATTTTATGCCTAGTGAAGAATTTAAACAGTAATAAAGGTACTAGATGACATTGGACTTACTTGTTTTTCAGCACTGTTAATTGGCAATCAGATGAAATCTAATTTGTTCCTAGAGAAGTGAAAAGATAGACAAACTCAGAGTTTTAAATCTTACTATAAGTCTTTCCTTTCTAGATTTCTTCTAATACTTGAAAGAAGGGTCTATTCAGACCTACTATCTGCTTGGTGGAAACCAGCAGAGGCTACAAGGTCTGCTGACGGGTTAGTCTGCTGGCAGTTCACAAAGGTGAATGTCCCCTAGGTTCTGGTACCTCACATTTTGGAAATAGACTTAATTGTTTGCCTTCTACCAAGAGATAACAGAAAAGTTTAATCAGTAACATTATTCTATATCAGGCTGAGCAGAAGTGAACCAGAATATTTTTCGTGATCTTGCCATTCAGTATAAAATTTAAAAATGCTAAAAAAAATCAGGCTATACAAAAGGCTATTAAAAAATATGTCACCAAATTTTTACAAACTTTAAAGGAAGTTTTTTCCATTTAAATTTCAAGATGAAGTCTGGGTCTTCTTATGACTTAAATACCCATTTTCCTCCATCACAAATTAGAATTCTTTGTGGTGGAGAATGTTCAGGTGGAAAAATGAAAACAACCCCTTCTCAACATAGTTGGGAATGAATGTTCAAGGAAGTGTTTGTGTAGACCTTACAGTGCCACAAAACAACATCCGGTTTTGATTTGTTTAAGCTATATTTTTATTAATAAAATTATACGAACATTGTTTGAAGACTGAGTAAAGCCAGAATGGTGGTTTTGTATGACATCTATGCAATTTAGATAGAATTCATATGAGGTAAAGTAATATGGATATTTATAGTCACTTTTATTTTCTGTTGTGCTTGACGTTGTTAAACTTTTTTATGCTCTTTTCTTTTTAGGCTAGGGACCCTGAAATAAGTTTTTGAAACGTATCTGTAGCATATGTGTGTTTTCATAAACTATATTTCTATTTTACTGTGTAAATACAATATGAAGAATATCCCTTTTGCCAGGAAAACGAGGTTTGATAAACTCAGCTGAAATGGAATTTAATGAAAAGAAATGAATGAGGCCTTTACAGATTTGTTCACTGAATGGTTTTAAAGTTTCAAATTAAATGACACTTTAAAATGCCTGCTTTGCCAGCTTTTCTGGCACAAAACAGCTACAACAAAATGTAACTAAATCTCTTTTAACATTTGAGTTATGACAAAACCACAAGAGAGATTTTTTAACAAAGGCCAGGCTACAGACAGGACTGAACAGTCTGAGCATTGACTTCTACACTTGTAAGCCTCAATGAAGTGTTGGTCTCACATGCATAAGTAAACAATAAGCCTATAGAAGGAAATAGAGGCTTTAAAACAGCTTCTTTTACCTTAAATCTGGTTTCTCAGACCTCTCCAGGTAGGCTTTCAAGCAACAAAGTGTCCAGACTACTATCTTCCCTTAAGTGCCTTGACAAGTTATTTTCCAGCCTAGAATTACTGAAAGCTTAGTTTCTCCTAATGACTTGATATACAAACTCCACCTTTCAGAGGAGGTCGTTTTTGTTTTTCAGGGGGAATATATATAACCTTATTCATTTCTTGAATTTTTTTCACATTCTGCTGTGTGATATTGAACCTGTCTCAAAGCCAATATACTAGAAAACTGTAAATAAAAATAAATAAATAAATAAATAAATAAATAGACAAACATTTTTAAAAAGTATTATTTTCTAAACTCTTCCTGAAGCTCTGTTAAGATAATGTTTTCTTTATAAATTTTAGATTTCCTGCCTGTAATTTTTCTTGAATTTAATGAGTACTGAAATTTTCTGTGATGTATATTACTATTCACTCCTGAAAAAAGAGGAAAGTTGAGTTTCTTCTGGATTTAGAAGCAAAGAAGCCCAGATGGGACAAGCCTGTGTGGTCCACAGAGCATTTGAGCAATGAAGGAGCAGTCAAGCTCTTGGCATGGGAGAGCAATACAGCTGAAGGCAGAGTTTAAGGTTGGGTGAGGTGGCTGGTAGTGCTTCCCTGGAAACAGTCTCTGCAAGGGAACTAGACAGCCTGGCCATCAAGTGTTTGCTGCACATGCAGAGGATTTCTATTTACACCTCTTGATAAGGTTCTTTCATATTTCATCCAACCACAGGAGATCAATTCATGTGTTTCTGAATATTTCCTTACCAGCAAAGAAAACCTAGTAAAATGAGAAGACTGCCCTCTGTGGGAAGGCAAACTGAGGAAACTATGACTGAGAATGGAAGAGTAAGGAGAGTATTACCATAAGACAGAATCAGAAAATTAGAGCTGCCTAACCCATCAGTAGGGTTGTTAAATCCCCCTGTGCCATGACGACACTGCAAGAGCAGAAAATCTGGACCACCAGTCAAATTAATAGTCTCCTGCAGTTTCTGGTGCTTGATATAACTGAATAACCTCAGATCCTTTATCCACAGTGTAACGAAATATTTACTTGATGCTGTTTTTGCTGCCTTTGAGCTAAACAGAAGTTTTCACACTCACTACTATGGGAACTGGGGTATTCAGGAGGAGGAAGAATCTAGATGTGTCCCTCAAAAAAAAGGAAACCAGGTGGAAGAGTAGTTGGTAGATCCTGGCCAGAAGATTTAAAGAAGAGGTGGGGCTAAGAAAAAATTACCATCTAAAGCTTCCAGCGTAACTGGTAGGAAAGGCCTATTACTTCCAAACAGATGTCTAGAGTCTTTTGCCATTTTTATGGTTTTGAAGGTTGCTCTTTTCAGAGATAGGTTTATAAGCTTACAAAAATTAACTTCTTTGTGTAGTCAGCATCAAGTTTGGAGAAGTCCTCCAAGAACACTGAGTCCAACCATTAACCCGGCACCATCGTGTTCACCACTAAACCATGCCCCAAGTGCCACATCCACAAGCCTTTTGAACACTTTCAGGGATGGTGACTCCATCACTTCCCTAGGCAGCCTATTCCAGTGCCTGACCACCCTTTCAGTGAAGAAATTTTTCTCAGTATCTAATCTAGCCCTCCTCTGGTGCATCTTGAGGCCATCTCTTCTCATCCTGTCATGGATGTTATCTACGTGGGAGAAGAGGCTGAGCCTGACCTGGCTATACCCACCTTTCAGGCAGATGTAGAGAGTGATAAGATGCTCCTGAGCCTCCTTCTCTCCCCCTGAGCTCCCACAGCTACTCCTTGAAGGACTTATGCTCCAGACCCTTCAGCAGCTTTGTTGCTGTTCTCTGCACACACGCCAGCATCCCAGCACCATTCTTGTCCTAAGAGCCCCAAAACTAAATACAGGGTTCCAGGTGTGGCCTCACCAGTGCCAAGTACAGGGGGACAATCCCTGCCCTGCTCCTGCTGGCCACACTATTGCTGGAACAGGCCAGGATGCCATTGGCCTTCTTGGCCACCTGGGCACTGCTGGCTCATGTTCAGCTGCTGTCAGCAGCACCCCCAGGTCCTTTTCCTGTGGGCAGCTTTGCAGCCACTCTGCCCCAGCCTGTGGCACTGCCTGGGGTTGTTGTGACCCAAGGGCAGGACCCAGCACTGGCCTTGTTGAACCTCACACCACTGGCCTTGGGCCATGATCCAGCCTGCCCAGATCCCTCTGCAGAGCCTTCCTGCCCTCCAGCACATCAACACTCCCAGCCAGCTTGGTAGGTGGCACATCAACACTCCCACCCGCAAGTCTAGGGAGGGTGGCCTCAATCCATTCATCCAGATCATTGATAAAGACATTAAACAGAACTTGTTGTGGGATTAAGTCTCCGTTGCTCTAAGCACCATTTTTTGGGTTGTCTTTTTTAAAAAGCCAAGCAGCTAAGAGTTGCTATAAAGTTGTTTATTGCAAAAGCACATCAGTCTCAAAAGGTAAAGAGTCACAAGCATTAAAGTCCATGCTAAGTTTTAGTATAGAGTCTCATAGAAGCAGAAGTTGCTCCTGAGGGTCCCGGCAGGGCCGATGTTGCTGCAGCTCCTATCTTCTTTGGGCAATGATGATGGCAGCGAGAGAGCAGGAACAAAAGCAAAGCAAAAAGCAAATGGCAAAAAGCAAAAAACACCAGCTCTTCCCAATGCATGTTATTATATAGAAACTTCCCAACAAGCTAAAGACATAAACCTGGACCACTACTTCTTAACTTATTAGAATTCTAGTTTCTTAGCACACCAGGCTACGTATAAACTACGTATATGGTCTATCTTATAGAAAAATGTAAGCAATATTCTTACTATAGTTTTATTACATCTAAAACTATGTTCCTGGAGCCTCCACGGAAACACTAGTATCTAGAACTATGTTTTTCAACCTTCACTACTCGTACTCGTACTACTCGTACTTCTACTCTGATATCTGAGACCTTCTACTCACTTAAAGCTCTTGAAACTCATTCTACTTACTTACTTCCTTGTTTGCTTATTCTAAAACTTACACTTACATCTCTACTTTATGTGTGAGTGGCTTAACATACTTCCATCCATCCAAAAGTTTTAATTCAATCTCTGCACTCTGATTTCTCCCTGAAGAATTCAGAGAGACTTCTGACTTACTGACTCCAGCACTTGGCCCCTACACTGAGACCTGGGTAACACCACTGATGACAGTTTTTCCAGAAGAATGCTGTGGGAAGGTGTGTCAAAGACTTTACTAAAGTCCAGGTAGAAATATCCACAGCATTTCCCTCATCCACTGAATGTGTTACCCTGCCATGGAAGGAGATCAGGCTGGTCAAGCTGAACCTGCCTTTCAAAAACCCCTGCTGGCTGGGCCTGAGCCCTTGGTTGACCTGTACATGCTGCATGATGGCACTCAGGATGATTTGCTCCATGATCTTCTCTAGAACCAAGGTCAGGTTTAGGCTCTGTAGTCCCCTGTATCCTTCTTCCAGCCCTTCTTATAGATGGACACTACATTTCCCAACCTCCAATCAACTGGAACCTCCCCATTTTAGCCAGGTCCACTGGTAAGCAATGGAGAGTGGTTCAGGGAGCACTCCCACCACCTCCCTCAGTCAGTTTCTGATAGTCATGTTTGTATTTTTATGGTCATTGTCAGTACTCCTTGAAATATCACTGAGTCCTGAGGCCCAGGATACCACTCTGCCTGGTTGTAGATAGGAAGAGTCTACTGCTGAACATGAAGTAAACTACAGCAAATGGGTAATATAAAAGAAGATACTGGACAGCAATGATCAGTGTGTATACTGCCTCTGGATGGGATTCAGATAATTTTTTTCTCATAGAAGTTCTCATGAGGGTTGTGACCAAAAGGGTATTGATGGCACAGTGGTTTAGCTGTTCTGCAGAGCATTTACACGGCATCAAAGCCTTCTCTGGATCTCACTCTGAGCCCCTAGAATAGATTGGGAAGGAAAAAAATCAGGCAGATGATCTGAACAAGCTGAAAGCATACTCTGTGTCATACACCATGCTCAGCAATACAGAGGGAAAAGACAGAATATTAGGAGGGTTAGCTATCTTTTACTCAGAAGATTCCGGGACACCTCTCTGCCCCTGGGAGGTGCATCACTTGTTTTGATTTATTTACTTTTTCTCTTCTTTCCCTTCTTCTTCAAAAGTTAACAAATTTTGTCTTGTACCATAAATTTTTTTGTTTTTACTCATCCTTTCTTCTTTCCCCATCCCACTATGTCATGGGTGATGGGGAGAAGTGACCAGGAGTCTGTGGAGTCCCTACTGTCTCCTGGTGTTAGCCCCCAACAGTATGAAAAGTCAGGCACAGTCTTGTAAATAAAAGTGATTTCAAGGGTAATTCTGAAAGAGTAAGACGTGTTCTTAATTTCTTAATATTGGCAGGATGCAACTCTTTTGTGAGAGTCATTATGAGAAAGAGCACAGAGATGTTTGAAATCTAACAAGTGGGTGATAGATGTGGAGGGGAGAGCTGGTATGTAAGAGAGTGGGAGTTGAAAAACTATTGTGAAGAGACTGTGAAGGGCTCTGAAGATAAAATATTTTATGTTAAACACCCTATAGGAACAGGAGGGAGTAGAGGGAGATAAAAGAGGGATGATTTAGTGAAGTCTGTTGGCTGAGAAGAGGAATTTTGCAGGAGGATTCAAAGTGCGTACAAGCTGATTCTTCTGTTTCAGTTTCTTCTATTACTATATTCAAAACTTTGTCCAGCTACTAACAAGGAGATTTCATACTGTTACTGAACAGACGTAACAACAGAAATCCCTGTGTCTATAGGACCTATTTCATTTATCAGGTGCTGAGAGCTGATATATCCTTTTGTTTCATAAAGCACAGAGTGAGCTGTGCGCATTATTCACCTTTCATTACTATTTCCACAGATGTCTCTAAGCTCACCCACTGCCTGACTTAGATGTACAGCATCTTCACACTCAGGAGTAGAAACACAGAAACCAACAGAGAGATTTAGTAAGATTTTCAGTTAATACATGCAAACAGACAGCAACATCTGGGAAAAAGAACAACAATATATTTTCATAGCCACTAGAGTGTTGCTTGTTCCGTTTAGCCACATAGATCAAACTCACTACCATTTCGCATGGCCAGTGCACTTGAATGCAAAATGCCAAGGATAGCACAGTCCCAACTAGTTAAAAAGAGTTTTTCCTCAGCAAGCCATGCACTTGTAGAAGGCTCAAATTGAATGCCCTTGTCGATTTTGCTTGCAAAAATGTGTCATGCAAGCTCACTGGAAAAGGCTGCTGCTGACACTGGAGAGGGGCAGCTTGCAGACTGACTAGCTGGAGACACTCTGCACACTGAATCCTTTCACATACATGGATGGAGAGCTGTGCTGCAAGCTCTCCAACACCTGTCAAAGAGAAATAGAGGTACTGTTCCATGGGACAGATAGTACAATTTATTTTTTTTTTATTCACAGTTTATGTCAAAGCACTCCCACATTTGGCTTGTGAGGCAGACTGGTCATAGTTGCCTTCTGAAATGTGCACTCTGGGTGACATGGAATGGGCCAGAGGAGAAACTGGGCAGTTGGCTTTTGCCTGGAGTGCAAATGCAACACTATAGCTACTGCAAACCTGGTGGTCCGGCATGGTACAAGGCAAAGTGGGACAAACACTCTCCATGGGGCAAGCAGAGGCTAGGAGATGCCGAAGAACAGACCTAGAGATGAACTTCAGAGTCAGTGGGATAGGAGAACCGTTTCTGATGGACCTGGAAGATACAGTACAGAAAATGTTAAATTTCTATTAAATGTAAGAAGTCATTAAGAACATGGGCAGAAGGAAAATATCTTGAAAAGGACCTGCCTCTGTAAGCAGATAGTAGGGGGAAAGCTGATGAATTTTAAAAGGAAGGCTGCTATGCTTTGGTTTTTAAAATGTTAGTTCCTCCTTTGGGTTCTGGGAATAATGGTTATTTTCATGCTGGAAAGAAGAAGTGAGATTTTCCACATGCTGACTCCCAAGGCAAGGCACAGGTCTGGGTCTGGGCAGGTCAAGATCCTGCAGTGCATCTACCCTCTGTGCTAGAGAGTCCAAAAAAGATTGCTTGTAAAAAAAACCAGTTCTGGTAGGATCATAATGAGTGTACGGGGTGAAGAAAACCAACTGGCCAAGGGAGGTACTCAATTCCAGATCCCCCTGGCATTAGCTTTGTTTGATTGGTTGCTGAGGAGTTTTCAAAATATACTATTGTTTTGGATATGGGTGAAGTTGGACAGTGACAGGTAGGAGCAGGTCTGCCCAAGAAAACTTGTACCAAGTTGTTGTTGTTATTGTAATTCTGTCTTATCTCACTGATTAAACATGCTTCCCCATGCTAAGTACTTGCAATTTCAAATGGAGTAAAAGAGTACTGGTAAGATGGAAGTACCAAGATGTCTAGTTTAATGAGATATGCAAACATCTTTCATACGTATTTATCAATATATATTTATAGAGGAGATGCAGGTCCTAGCAGAACAACTGGGACAGGATAGCTCTTCTAGTCTGCAGGAAATAGCTAGAGAAATTAATCAACAATAACACCAGTTATTTGCATAATTTTTTCAGAGTTGTTCTAGTACCAACTAGTACCAATGTTTCAGAAATTTTTCTTTTCTTCAATTGGAATTGCTCACATGCAAAACATATCACTTGACAGAGAGTAGAAGTTGTTCTGTTTACAGTGATTTCACAAACGGTGATGAGCCACTGAAAAACATCCTCTTTAACTGTGGCAGAAGGGCACTCTTCCAGCAGAAGGGATGGGTATGGCTTTCTCTGCAAAAGAAACCTTTCCTGATACTGGAGGCTGTTTTATTCCAGTACATCAGATATCATCTTGTACAGAAGGTAGGAACTGTTTACTGTACACTGTTATTACTAAATTGTAACAGGACAGAAATAGAAAGTGCTCATCTTAAATTGATTTTGAAGGACACAATTTCTTCTCACAGTCTTACTGCTCAAATGCCTCTAAATACTGACTCACTGTTGTGCCACACTTGAAATGCACAAGTTCAGTTGCCTCTTGTAACTCTTGCATAAGCACTAAACAGAAATCAGTTCTAAAAATGGTGAACACAGCTAAGATCTTAATGATCTTGGCAGCTGCTTACTAGAATAGAAATCTTTTACTTCCCACATGTCTCGTCCTCGTGTTAAGTCTCAGTGACCTTCGTAAATTATGTTTTTATAAAATTGGCAGACAACTTTCAAGAAGGCAGACAGTATGAAAGTATCTCCTTTCTCTTACCTGTGCAGCTGCATAAAAAAATCCCACCTGTGAGGGAACATGAGAGGTGCGTCTGAAGCAGCAGCAGGAAACCTGCAACTTTAAAAGTTTTTTAAAAGGCCTCCAAGAAAAATGGAAATGTTCATACTGTGCTTTTGCAAGAAAAGTTAACAGTATTTCCTGGGTCACTGTTTTGGAAGCAAGTGAAAGGGCTTGGGACACCTTTTATCAGTACCACTGCAGTCATGTAGGGGAACAGATCTTATGACATCAAGGAAGGGGAGAAAGCTCCAGTAAAAACCTTTCCACAGAGATTACGACCGATTAAGGACCATCAGCAATTAGGCAGAATTAGGACATAGCCTTACACAGGGAGTGCTGAGGAAAATACTTCCTAGCTAACATCCTAGCTAACACTCAGCTGTGGGTTTATGACAAAATGTCACCCAGAAACCCTGTACAGGATGGAAATTCTGTGTTTGTATCAAAAATGTTTTAAACATTTCTGAAGGGCTGGCATTGCATAGTTGGGTTTTTTCCTGCAAAGTTACCTAAGGAGAGACAATGACTTTCTTAAGACTCCTTATGCCATATAACCTGTCAGTGAATGGGTAAGAAGAAATCTGGGTCAAAATTCCATGCATAAATGAAATCCTGGGAAAGAAAATAGGGTTAATTTAAACAAAAACAGATTTTGCCTCTTCTTTTCTGATGTTCTTCAGTTGCAATAAGGAACACATATTACAGAGCTGTTCTGAAGTAAAATCAGTGGCTTGTCCCCAAATCTACTTTGACAAGCATCAAAAGAGATGACAAAACAGCAAATGCCTTGCAATGGTTCAATGTATTAGAAAGGGAAGAAAGTGTATGTTGTGTATCAGCTGTAGGACAGCATCCCTTAACACCACAATCTTGTGTTAGGATGGTCTGGTGGGCATTGTCTAAAGAGGTGGTGAAATTCTAGAGAGTCATTAAAACATGGATTGAGGACAGTCTCCGAAAGAAGCCTACCATGCAGGGAAAAGGCTTCTTCTCTTTAAATGGTGACTATCTCATGGCTGAGGCACAGGCCCCCAAATCTATAATCATTATGTGACACACTTGCTCATTCTTCACTGTTTGTTCCCCACTCCTGGAACAGATTTATGACAGGGGTTTAAATGGGCTGCAGCTCTCCCTCCAGCATGTTGGTGCCTCCCTCCCAGCCTTCCCTCCAGCCGGCAGCATGCCTGCAGTCCAGACCTCCCTTCTGTGTGGGAGAGCTCAGCTTGCTCCCAGTGACTAGCTGAAGGCAAGGGGAAGCCTTGCATTTTTGCATGCCAAATGCCTAATACTACATGCTAAATGAGACCTATTTTTTATAGGTAGTTCAAAGTCCTGGTATGTGTCACCTAACACAGCCAGCTGCATTGCTCCAATCACTCAGACTCATAGGAAATCTGGGACCTCTCCACCACACCATACCAGGACAACAAAAGCCGTTTTCATAGACTTTGGCAACTTTTATGAGGCTGAAATAATCACAAACATTTTGGGGTGTGCCAAAAACTATCCGATTCTCATTATAATTCCTCCACAGCATTTAAAATGTTACTTTCAGTCTGTCACACAATGCCTCTTCTAGCAAGTAAAAAAAAAAAAATCTAATGTGTATATCTTTATGTATATCTGAGTTTGCATGAAGCAAGTATAGAAGGACAACTAACTACAATCTGCTGCTAAGGGACTAGGATATGAGGACTGATTTTTTTTTTTCTTTTTTTTGCTTTAAACATTACTATGTACTTTACTCATTTTAAGGGCTATGATTTATGAAAGGAGCTACAGGATGGAAAACAAAATGAGGGTCTTTGTACTACCTCCTTGTACCTCCAAGGTGCCTTTTTTGATGCAGTGGGATGCTTTTCCTGGATTCCATCAGATACAATCATATTATGAATGCAATTGTAATAACTGAAAAAAAAATTAGAAGTGTAAGGTTATAAATCCTTGAACTGATGACAGCATCAGAAAAAATTTGTCAAACACCATGGATAGTCAAGTTGCTGCATTTTATAACTAAAGACTTCACACCACTGTGTAAATAATGGATTTTTGCCTCCTATTGTGTATTTCAGACCATGATGTCACATCCAGAAACCTTGGTACAGCATCTGATGTCACCTTCCTTTCCCAAACATACGAGCTTAGTCTCACAAAAACTACCTGTAAAGGATCATTTTTTCCTGTTAGGAAAGAAGCATTGAGAAAAAAAATCCGTAAGACACAAAGCATACAATGTGTTCTTGCAAGGAAAGATGATACGTGTGATGTCAGCTTACTGAAGAATTACTTGGCAGATGGAGGTGAAACAACAAAATCCGTAAGACTCAGCTCAAACTTCGGAGGGCCTCGTGGTTAATTGCACTGCAGCTGTCCAGCAGCAGGCCTTGGAACAGGTCAAGCCACTTCTTTACACCTCCAGGAATATTTAATATCTTATTTATGACTTAAAGTTGCAGTTTATTTACATTTGAATGTTTGTAGCAGTTTCTTTCTGCAATCAAGAAAAAAATCTATGCTCAAAATTCCCCCATAATCTCTTACTTCTTCACAATTCCCTTGATAACTAGACAACGTGGTGCAGCTGGACAGAATTTTAAATATGCGTTTCTTATGCCATCTGCATGTTTCCTCTAGCAGTCTGCCATCCCCCATTGCACCAGGCGGCAAGCAGCTAACAGAACTGAGAAAACCTTTCCATTTCTTACATTTTACATATTTTCACATGAGTGATGCAGTAAAAAAAACAAACCCTTCTTTTGCACTGTATGTTACTAATCACAGAAACACTTTAGTGAAGGTGAAAAACACGTAAGAGTTGTAGATAATGCCTAAATATAAAAAACTAAAGTCTTTTGTGGAGATTCAAGCCCAGGATACATGTAATAAATTGGCTTATCTCTTTTTGATCATTTCAGATGGATCAAACAACAGAAAGACAGAAACTGCAAGACAAATGACTGATACGTCTCTGTTTCTGCATACTTCTCTGTTAGACCCTACAGAACCGTTGTTCACAAGACCATATGTGATCAAGAGGGAGTTTGGGCTCCCTGGGAAAGACACTCAGGTTGTGTCCTTCATTGTAGTATGCTCAACTCTCCTAAAACAGCAAGGCCTAGATATTTCTCTTCAAATGTTTGTTATTGATTGGATAATCTTATACACCAGGTGTGATTTGGCTAAGTTGGTGACTGAACTGCTTTTAACACAGCAGCTCTACAAAGAGTCACACATTTTCTGAGAGTATTTCTATAAACACTAAATTATGATTCTAATTTTCTGTGACATGGATCATTTCCACTCCTCCCATAGCATAATGAACAAATGCGGACCCTGTGTTCAAAATATGCTTGCAAAACTTCAGCTATCAGTGCTGTATCTGGATAGATTTAATCTCCAGATATATAATAATACTTACCAAAAATTATATTATTTTTACAAACACCCCACTTACAATATTGCAAGGATGATCATTTATGATCATATTTCTCTCATGACAAAAGATATCTGGCAAGCACAACAGAAGGTGGGTGTATTTGTGCTATGATATGGTCTTTTCTAAAATTTTAATATAATCATGTCCAGTCACTTCTTTTTCTAGGCTTCATTGACCATGGGAAGATTAGATTTTATGCTGCTTCGGTCCACAGAGACATCAATTAATGGCTCTGATTTCCACTGTGAAGAAAAATACACTGGAAAAGCAAATGAAAATTGTGATTGCTTCTATGAGTCTTGCATAAGAACCTCAACTTCTGATTTACGCTCCTCAACCAACTCAAAGTGCTGCTTAATACCAGAAGAATCTGACGTATTCATTTCCCCATAAGGTCTAGTTTCTTCATCATGCTGGGTCTGTTTTTCATCCAGGTAGCAGTGATTGTAAGATTTGTTTCATAAATTCAGAACCAATTTTAGCAAACTGGAACTGTGTTTCCCCAACATGCATTTAGTGTAGTGCATCATCCTGTAGGATGCATGCCATCTCTTTGCTGACTAATACATATTGCAAATAAAATTCAAAGTAACCTACAGTATAGTACCTTCTTAATGGTAAGTTTTATGAAAAACACTAAAACACAAAATGTACTACTAAATAATCCCAGCAAAAAATAAAATCGCTTAAGCCAAAACCTAGAAGCCTGTACAAGAGCAAGAAATTGTCCCTGCTACGTTTCCATCTCACTGATTGCATTCATGCAAACAAAGTGTCAACTCTGGCTGAGGGGGCAAAGCTACTTAGTGTATGTTTTTGTCATTAACTCCCTCGGGAATTCAAACCCTTTTGTTACTTAGCTTTCTTTTAAAATCTGGTTGGCAACAGTTTCCAGATGCTCAAAGCTGCCTCAGCTAGGATGATGGAACTTCATACTTCGCTTTTGGTCCACTTATACTATCAAGAGAATCTTCCATTATAAACGTCAGATTAGACCAAATCTTTTCTGAATAGGTGATGCTGAGAAGAGTTTCCATTATTAATTTTAAACTTAATCCATTTTTTTTATTATTTAGATCCACTGAAAACGTTAACACAATGTGTAAGCTAGTGAAGATGACTGTAATCAGTCACATTTTCATCACTGTAGTTATCTATAGGCATGGACTTCTAATGTTTCAATTCCATATCAGTTCCCACCAGCAGATCTTTCTGAAAAATATCTCTCCACTAAAAGGGTGCATAAATTTTCAGGTAGAAGGGCCCATCAGAAAAAGGGGTTCATATTTTTCCTATACACACAGTGCAGGTGATCACCTAGTAAAAGCAATGTAATTTGAAAAGAGGTGTTTTGATAGTTCTGAGATAAGAGAGGAGCAGGAGGTAACAGGAGAGCCTTCTCCTGTCTTTTCCTGAAACTTGAAGGACCATAAGAACATCTTCAGCTCTGTTCAGCCCCCTTGCAGCTCTGTACAAATCTTCTCCACATCTCTTACAAATGTGACAACCATTAACCTAGGGGCAGAGTGCACTTTCCTGGATTAAGCCAATGATAATATAAACAGAAATGGAGAAGACACGGCCCTAACAAAGTTTAAATGTGGGCCAAAATTCAGCGGCCCAACAAGGGAGAAGTAATGTCTGAATTATTTTTCTTGGGATTCTTGTCTTTTTATTTTGATTAATTTTCACACAGATCTTGTCATAGCTGACTAGATTACTTCACCACAACTATTGTCACAGCCTTTTATGTATTTGAAGTTTTGTCACCAACATCAGACACTTAGTATGGGCAAGCCCTTACATACCGTCTTTAAATGGAGTGACTGGGGCAATAGTGTTTGTGAAGCAACATAAAGAGTAGATTCATTCAGCTCTCCAGCCTTGGCTGTTTTTGAGTCATTCCCAATAGTTAGCTCTTTAATTCAAATTTGAAATGTTAGAAGAGATACTCTATAGTCTGTTCCAGCTATAAAATCATATTTTCCTTCTCATTCTGAGTGTCTGCAATTGTTCTCTCATAGCGTTTAACTTTTAAAGTCAGGAGGTCACTTGGAAGCTCTCCAGTCTGAAATGTGAATGTCCATATTTAAAATACAGAAACCCTTTTAAAAGGATGAAGGTATTTTTATTTGAAAGCCCAGTTTATAATGACTGTTGTCCATCAACCCAGAACTACTTTCTTGCCAGGGATCTTTATTGTTTCTTTCTTATTACGTGGTATAACAATTCTTTGGTACTCATTTCCTGAAGAAGATTACTTTTCAGTATCAAACTTCGCCAACAGATCTTTTTTAGGCCAAAGTCTGCAAATCTGCATTACAATGAAGTAGGGCAGCTTTCCAGACATTGCTGACTGCAGAGAAAAATCTGATGTTTGTTCTACTGTTTCTTTCCCTGCACATTTACTGCTGATCATGAATGTATGCACTCTGGGCTGTAGTCATCTTAGAGTTTCTTGCAATGAAACACAAAACCAAGAGAAACCTGACTGGTTTTGGGTTTCATTACAAAATTCAAGCTCAGCCCAATTTTGTCTGAAAGTTTGCTAACATTCTCAATGTCTTTGAAATAAAGTGGGTGCACTTATGATTCAGCTTGGCAGATTTAAGGTGGTGTATTGAAACAGGTATTTGATAAAAAAAAAAAAAGTGCAACAGAATGAGTTAGAGATAAGGTAAAATTTTAGATGCACAACAGCAACTTAGGAGACCCTTTATCAAAACTAGTTTAACCACTTCCATATGCTAAACATTTGTAATACAGAGGCCAAACTTCCTTTGACCCAACAATATTAACTGTGTTAAATGAAGTAGATTCAATAACAATACAATCATAATTGCAGATTGGGATCTTTGCTGTTTTCTCTCTGCAGATCATTTCAGCTGTGGCTTTCACCAACTACTACAACTTCTTGTTTTATTGCCACGTATTAAAAATAATATTGTGGATCAATGTGGATAATAGCATTGTGAAAGAAACTTTGTGTTTTCTAAATTTGGCCTGTAGTGTGTAGCTGTGATTCACACTGGAGGACTAGACCTGATGTTACAGTTGGTCCCCTCCATATCCACTTCCTTTTATTCATCCTAAATGGACCAACAGTCTGACGGCCAACAAAGACCATGGATGGAAAGAAAATTGACTCCTAAATGCTTTTCTAAGACTCTAGAATGGGTCATTCTTCTTGGAGGTCTTCATTAAAAATATTTTCCTGAGCCTGAGAAACATCACAAAACCTAATAAACTTCAATGAAAATTCTCAGCTCGAAGTCACTATTAAAATTTTTAAAGTTATTTTTCACTGAAATTCTGAATTCCTTGTCATTTTCCCCTATAAAATTACCCACAGAATCACTGTTGTGCGGTCCACAACTACATAATCCCAATAAGAAACTCAGATATAAAGGAGAATTTTTTCAGATGAAGATCATTGGAGAAATTATCTCAAATCTGGGTGTGCAGAGGAAGACATTATTGCAAAGTATTTTAGTCAAGGCT
>VZTT01044180.1:29452-66680 GCA_013400855.1 Buphagus erythrorhynchus
AAAAAAAAAAAAAAAAAAAAAAAAAAAAAAAGCAAGCCTGTAAACCACAAAGTCAGACCCCAAATGAGACCTTCTCTTCCATTTTTCTGATTTTTCTGTGAAATGTGTGGTTATAGTTCATTCTCTCCATTTTTTCATTCTCCCCAATTATTTTTCACAGATATGAATTTTACTTATATATATTTTTTATATCCTAGAATAATATTTTTACAATATTTTTAACACTGGGAAGTAACAAAACCTTGTTCTACCAGCTTTGAACTAATTTTGGACACAACTTAAACTCTGGACTTAGGTACCTCTAGCTTTTATCCACACCTGGAAATATGAATTCGCCTTATATGTTTCAAATTCTAAGAGGATGATCAGTCTCTAGAAATGCCTACTTCAGTATGCCCATCCTTTGCTAGCTCACTGGTAACAGTCCTGGGCAAGTGAATGCTCTTGGCCCATGACATGTTTTACTTTCATGATGCCTTAAGTTTAATTTTTCCCTGATTGTAGGTAGTGTCATAAAGTCAGCTAACAAGGGAATCTATACTATTGCGGCATAAACCTTAATGAACAGATTATTACTCTGCTAAGAAGAATAATTCACAACTCAGACCATTCATGGTCTTCCTATTTTCCAGTGCCAAACATTCTTAAAACAGCATTGAAAACCATTTGTCTTTGATGGCATCCAAAATCTGGATTACAGTTCACCGTTGTTATGGCAGGCAGAGGAAGGTACCAGATCTCTGTCCTTGAACCTTTTTCTTCAATTCTTGTGCCTCTGTTGGCTCCATGAAGAATAGTAGCGTAAGTCTGTCTGATGGGAGCAATGTCATACCAGGTCTTCAACTTTCTCTTGATGAGAGGTCATTTAATGAGATGAAGCATTGGGACATACTTGCTCGAATACCTGCTGAAAGTAAGCCTCAGTTTGAACTACAGGATGTAATGGAAAAATGTCAAGTGACCTCTTAAGAAATCATCAGGGCTCTGGTATTTCAGTGCCTGCAGCAAAGCAGTAACCAGCCATTCCCTGTTCCAGTATTGGAGGCTGACTCCTTCTCATTCTCTTCCTGTGTAAGGAAGAGGATCTATTGAACTTATGGGAACTTTTCAAAGTGATGCTTTTGGACATGCTGGTAGATCTAACAGCTATTCAGAGCAGAGTCAAGTCTGGGCTCAGATTGGGCTGCTCAGAGCTTTATAAGCTAGCATTTGAAACCTCAAGACTTGAGACAGCTTGAACTCCCTGTACTTCAGCTCCACTGCTGGTCTCTCCTTGATTGTAAAAGCTTCTTGTCTCCAGGCTGAGAATCTGGTTCTTCAGCCTGTGCTGCTGCTTCTCACCCTCCCACCACACACCACTGTGAACAGCTCAACTACATTCTTTTTTATTCCTTTTCATCAATTCTAGTTATGATTTTGTATACCCTGAAACCACCCTTCTTCCCAGCTGAACATCCTCCGTCTGATGGAGACCCATAATCAAATGCAGTGACCAGATAAGGTCTGATATGTACTAAGCAAAAAGGACAGTCCCTGTTCTCTGGCTCTTGGGGATGTGTCCTGCTCACCACAATAGATGCTGCTAGCCCCCACTGTTGCTCAGGGATGCAGCTGACCCAGCTCGGCTCACTGCCTGCCAGAACTCAACACCACACTCTAGAGGTGCTCCCTGGCCCTGCCAGCCCCAGACTGCCTCCCTGAAGATATCTATCTTCCCGGAGCACAGCTTAGTCTCTACCCATGCTGGATTTCATGAGGTTCCATCAGGCCCTTCCTCCCAGCTTTCCTAACACACACACACAGAGTACGCTATCCACTGCAAACTTACACGAGTGCTTTATGCTCTCCTCAGCATCACCACTGGTAGCAATGTCGGCAGCAATGATTCATCCCAGGAGACATCCTGCACTATCCTACTTATTACCCACCTCTGGATAGAGCACAACCCTTTGAGCACAAACCTTAAATCCAACCAGTCCTCCCACTCTGGATGTAATGTCCCAGTCTGGGCATAAGAACATTGTGAAGGGCATTACTGTAAGCTTTATCAAAATAAGCAAGGAAAATTGCATCCATTGCTCTTTTTTCATCCACAAATCCAGTCCATTTGTCCTATAATGAAACCTGTTAAATTAGGCATGATTCTGCTCTTGATAAATCTATATTGGCTTGCCAATCACTTCTCCTTTTTTACATGACAGCCGTATTTTTTATTTGCATGTCTGTATTGAATTTGAGTCTGATACATGGGCTTGTACAAATATTTTGCAAATGTTCTGAGCTATGGAAAAACCTCCCTGCCACTCAATCACAGAGTCTGCAGAAGTTTGAAAGTTCTTAGATGTAGAAACCATGTCTTTATACTAATCTTTACTACATGAAGTGTGATTAAACTGGTTTTGATTAAAGACCTGACACTGGTGCAACAGAGACACTGAAGGGTAGTACAAGCTTTGTTGAATTTCTAGTGTGCATAGGATTTAATTCATGCCTGCCTGAAGAAAAAAAAAAATACAAAAACAAAAAAAAAAATAAATTTCTCAATAAACACATTTGTTCACAACATTTATTTCTGTTGCATGAGATAAGAAAATATTTTGCTTTAATTTTAAGCTCTGCAGCAGAACATTAATGCATACTAAATTATGGTAGAATGCTTGTGTTTCCTTATACTCACAGCAATCACTCATTGAGGGCACAGACTAAGCAGCAGCACTTCTACTAACAGAGATAAAAATAACTTGAAGTGTTAGGACATACATTTATGATGTGAGTTTGTCAGGAGCCTACACTAACTTAAACCACTATCTACTTTATGTGGCATTTGTTTTGATGCATCTGAAAGAACCTCAGCACTTGTTGTTTCTGCCATGCCAGACAGTAGATGCTGTTTTCTGCATGTCAGCAGTGTATAAATTTCTAATCAGATTGTATCTGACAGCATGGCTTTCTGAGTGTACTATTCATCAACTTATTTTAAATCTCTTTCAAACTCTGTTTGTATGGCTGCATTCATAACCCAAAACATCCCAGCTACGACAAGCAGGATAATGTGGATTTACTTTAATCTGAGATACTCACCACAGCATAAACTGGAGATTTAGATTCAGTTTGGCTTCTAAACATTCAGGATTCAGTTGGAGTTACAGCTTACATACAGGACACTGCAAGGCAGTATTTTACCATATATTTTAATAGCAATTATAATGCCTTCATATTTCTTTAAATCCTTTTCATTAAGTGAAATGTTTCATGCCAAGCTTTCTCCAGGCTCACGTTTCAGACATCCCATTTCCAGCTCCTGTACATAAAGGTTCTTGGTGGCTAGCAAATAAAATACCTTAATGCACTCCTGTAGCTGCACCCCAGGAACTGGCCTTGCACTGACTCATAAGAATATTATGTATCTGAGCAAGCCCTCAATCTGCTGGTGCCAAGAAACAAATGTTTCAAGTGTGGCAAAAATCATCGTGTTACGGGCATTGTATGGTCAAACAAGAAACCTGCAGCAACCTTCAACTGTTCCCGAACAAAGGAGGGCTGTGTCTGGGTGGAAATTATCACAAACCTGGGTAGAAAGAAAATTTTAAACCAGTCTTTCCCTGTGTCATCCTCACGCTCTCCCCCTGCCTCTCCTTCCCCCTCTTCCTCACACGCACACAGACCCACAGCCCCCAGCTCCCCTCCCTCACGGTCTGAGCACAGCCACCAGTAATGGCAGAAGCATATGAGGAAGCCAGTTGACTTCTTGACCCCCAAGTCATTTTGTAGATGTCACGAGGATGCCAAATGTGAAGCAGAAGGCTGTCAAAGATGAGCTGGGGCTAAAAGCAAGGCTATGAGCTGTAATACAAAGCAGAAGGAGTCTCTGGGGAACAATCTGTCTTCCTAAGAAGTCTTGTGAACTGCTTTTTAGTATCAGGTGCATCATCTTGAGAAACCATTGTACATTCCAAGTAAAATTAGTTTAATGTTCCCACATAAAAAGGACCACAGCCAGGTGGAGGATCAGAATAGGAGCGCACAGTGTGGAACTAAAAAGTTTTGCATGCTTCTGGAGGGGGAAAAACCCTATGTGGAAATTTATTACAGATGTATTTCATATGTAAATCACAGCCACTTATTAAAGTGGGTATGAAAGTGGGTGATTTTATGAGTGCTAAATACCTCTACAAGTTACCCTTTTGGACAGCAATGTTAATTTCCACCACAGAATTTTTACAGGCAGTGGGAAGCAGGTACTTGGACTCTTACACTCCTGATGTTCCTAGGGCTAGGAAAGGTTTTGGCATTTTCTTCTTTCCAGTGAAGTTAGCCGGAGAAAGATTAGGTCCCAGCTCACTTATCATTTCTGAGAGCAAAACATCACGTGCACTATAATACTAAGAATGTTATAAACTAGAGGAAACAGCAAGCAAGAAATAACTAAAATTAGGATTACAGATTTCTAAATCAATAGATATGGCCAAAACACAATGTGCTACATTTCTCACTGATCAAATTTTTTGTAACATGTTGCAAACCTGAATCCACTTGATGCATTAGTTACACATTTTCGATCCCACCTTTTGTTATTCTGTTACCATCTATAGAATTATTGTTGGATGTTAATGCATTGCCAAATTATCTGACCTTATATGAGTTACCCTGAGAGAAAACCTGCGAGAAGTGCAGGGTATAAACATATGTTTAAAAAATGTACATAGTAATAACAATTAACTTATTTTCACCCAACAATTACATTTACAGCTTTGAGACATAATAAGCCATGTCAAGATGAGGCTTTTCTGCTCATTTGGTCATGATGAGTGGTTACCACATGTTGCTTACCCTTGCACCATGTCCAAATTCACAAGTGCTGTAAGTTTCAAAGTTATGTTACAAGCCATGTGTTTTAGTTCTGTTACAGTGGAAATGCTGTTAGAGCCTTGTTAAGTGTGGTATGTCATGGGCTACGGTGTTAGAGAGCATTTAGGAGGCATGTCTAGTCAGTGGAATCAATGTGAAAAGTGCAACATGGATTAAGCATACCTTTTTCTCTGCCAGTTTAAGTAAATGCTTGGGATCTTCTGGTTAACCTGTTTGACTGAAGGATAATACTTGACAGGTCAAGTCATTCTGCAGAAAACCATCTTCCTTGTTCCTGTCTGTTGCTAACATACAAGGCTATTATAAATGACTCCATTATTATTCCTGTGTGAGAGAAGGGGATTTATTTATCTGGCATTTATCAATGCAGCAGGATAAAGAATAGCCTAGCTAGGAGCACCAGGAGGCCCCAGAATGTATTTACTTGATTCTGTTTTTTGAAACCATAATCTGTGACATCTCATGGTTCAGATCATTGGCAATACTTGATGAAAGCTTAATCCGGAATTTGTAAGACTATAGTAAATGTCAGGGGCAGAAATGGAAGGAAGGTATGAGCACGTAAAATACAGATTTATTTCTTTTATGCTTCATTGTAATACAAAACAAGTCCACCAAAAATATTCAGCCCAGTCGGTAACAGGACTATACTTGCATGCAAAAGCATGTCATCATTAAATACTATGTTGGGAAAGTTCTTTCAAGTAAGAAACACATTTCTGTAAGATTGCATGTGAGAGAATCCAACCAGGCCTACTGTAGAATGCTTATTTCACTCTAACAGAGTCTAATTGCTTATTTCAGAATATTTCCCCAGTGTGCATTACTTGTATATTAGTCTGGAATAGTGACCCCTCTTTCTGAGCAGAGTAATTATTCTGAAATTAAGACATTCTGGAGAAAACAGGGAGGGCAGAATGGAGTGGGTAAACTCCTAACAACAGGTTCAAGAGCAAGGTGTTGAGCCTTACCCAAGTTCTCTGTTAAAAGCTGATCACAATTGATTCATGTGAAGCACTGGTGAGTTATTTAGCCTAAAAAAATAAATTATTTGAATGCAGCCACATCACTCTCTTGTGTGATCTTTGCTTCAGCAACTGGAAAGCTTTATCTGCACCAGTCTGCCAGGCCATCTAAGTTCAAACAGAAGAAGAATCTTTAAAAACAACAAATGCCAGATGATGCACTGGGAACACTGTAATCCTCCATATATGTATAGGCTGGAGGACAACACACTGGAGAGTCCCCTGTAGAAAGGAAGCTTGGTGTTTTAGTTGATGATAAGTTCAATGAGAGTCAGTAATGCGCTCAGGCAGCCAAAAGAGACAAACGTATCATGAGGTGCACTGAGCACAGCATAGCTAACTGTTTGAAAGCCTTTGTCCCAGCCTTGTGTGGCCTCACCTCAAGGACTGCGTGAGTTTGGGCTCCATAATTTAAAAAGGGTATAAAAATATTGGAATGTTTCCAAAGGAGAGTAGCAAAGAGGGTGGAATGACTAGAGGGCATGACTTGCAGGAAGTGACTGAAGATGTTTGGTCCATTAAGCTTAGAAAAAAGGAGACACAGAGGAGACTTCATTGCTGTCTACAACATCCTCATGAAGGGGAGATGGAGGTATTTTCCCCAGTGTCTGGTGACAGGACATGAAGAAATGCCTTAAAGTTGCACCAGGGAAAGTCCACATATCACATACATTTAAAAAAAAATCTTCACTGGGTGTGCAGTCAGGTACAGGAACAAGGTCCCCGAGGAAGAGGGGTTCTTCCAGCTAGAAGTTAAAGATCACAGATGTATAAGAAAACTCATACAAATGGTGTGGGAGAGTGGGGTTGGGGACACAGAGAGGAAAGAAAGAAAGAAAGAAAGAAAGAAAGAAAGAAAGAAAGAAAGAAAGAAAGAAAGAAAGAAAGAAAGAAAGAAAGAAAGAAAGAAAGAAAGAAAGAAAGAAAGAAAGAAAGAAAGAAAGAAAGAAAGAAAGAAAGAAAGAAAGAAAGAAAGAAAGAAAGAAAGAAAGAAAGAAAGAAAGAAAGAAAGAAAGAAAGAAAGAAAGAAAGAAAGAAAGAAAGAAAGAAAGAAAGAAAGAAAGAAAGAAAGAAAGAAAGAAAGAAAGAAAGAAAGAAAGAAAGAAAGAAAGAAAGAAAGAAAGAAAGAAAGAAAGAAAGAAAGAAAGAAAGAAAGAAAGAAAGAAAGAAAGAAAGAAAGAAAGAAAGAAAGAAAGAAAGAAAGAAAGAAAGAAAGAAAGAAAGAAAGAAAGAAAGAAAGAAAGAAAGAAAGAAAGAAAGAAAGAAAGAAAGAAAGAAAGAAAGAAAGAAAGAAAGAAAGAAAGAAAGAAAGAAAGAAAGAAAGAAAGAAAGAAAGAAAGAAAGAAAGAAAGAAAGAAAGAAAGAAAGAAAGAAAGAAAGAAAGAAAGAAAGAAAGAAAGAAAGAAAGAAAGAAAGAAAGAAAGAAAGAAAGAAAGAAAGAAAGAAAGAAAGAAAGAAAGAAAGAAAGAAAGAAAGAAAGAAAGAAAGAAAGAAAGAAAGAAAGAGAGAGAAAGCTTTGTCCTCTGAGTGAAGCAGGTTCTAACTTGTTACAGTCACTCATGACTACAGCTTTTGACAGCATACTGACTTTCACATTAGCACTGGCAGAGCTGCTTTCAGAAGGAACTTTTTCATACCTGCAGTATAAACACTTCTGAATAAAAGCAATATCTGGGCTTTGTCTCTGGGCTACATACATCCTTTGTACCTTTCAAACATCTGTTTGAAAATCTGAATATTACCTGCTGGGAGAGTAACCTAAGATAACTAATTGCCACTTTGCAATTTGAGTTCACTTTCTAAACACAGGTAATATATTTTTAAATCCTAGTCAAAGTGCTGTAAAAGGAATACATGCCATAAACTTCTTTATCTGTAGTGTTTATATATGTATATGTATATGTATATGCATATGTATATGTATATGTATATGTAATTCAGAGTGTCTGAGCAATAGTATTTCTAATGTAGACAGAGCTGCATTAGCAAGAGCACTGGTGGTCAGGGTTTTCATAGACTTGTAGAATCATAGAATCTTAGAATCATAGAATAGCCTGGGCTTGAAGGGGCCTTAAAGACCATCCAGTTACAACCACCATGCTGTGGACAAGGACACCTTTCACAGGACCAGCTTGCTCAGAGCGCCATCCAGCCTGGCCTTGAACACTCCCAGGAATAGGACATCCATAAGTGGTACCAATTTTTTTCCTTATCTCGTTCAGGGAAAAGACTGAGCTGCCATGGGCTGTTCACAGGTTTGGCCAAATTGTCACATAAGGGGTGGGGAAAGCTGAGAGCCTGGTAATCAAGCTTAAAGCCCCAGGTCCAAGCAGTTGTATATTGCAATTGTTTGAGAATATACTCCGTAAATACTGGCATCAAGCTGTGCATCAGTAATTGAAATCCCTATGAACTTGTCATAAAGGGGTTAAAATTCAACACATGCCTGATGCTTCCATATTTTGGGCATGCTGCTGGTGAACTTAACCTGCTGGTTCACATGTACTGAGGTGTTTTGTTCAGTAGCAGTCCAAAGGGATCCTATGGGATCAAAGAGCAAAAGCAAGAACTGAGGGCATAAATAAGGGTGGCAGTAGTAAGGAGGAAGCCTTTTGTAGCAGTCTCATGCCAATTGTGTGTGCTCTAGCAGGAGCATTGCTGTGGCTATTGTTGCAGGGCAAGATGTGCTAGGATGGGTAAGGTTGGTGCTGTATAAGACCATCTAATTGGAAAATTCATGCAGCCAGGATGTCAGGTATTCAGAGTCCAGAAGTCAAGAGTGAGAGAGAATTTGGAAGGCTGGAAAGTCATCTCTGTCCCCTCTCTCATTCTAAAATCTGCTAAAAAGAAGCAAGGATAAAATGAAGGCCGAGGGCTAAAAATATACCAGTGACTTATTCCTAGATGTAAAAGCTCTAAATTTACTGGTTTGCAACAGACTGTTGCAATAATAGGCACTCTTCCCCAAATTTACTGTCTTTCACTTAGTCACCAACTTATCCATTGTGTATCATCAGAAGGGTTACCAAAGCATATTTTCAAAGAGGTTGGTAAAACTCTGATGGCTTATAGACAGATTCACATGCTTACAGAAACCAGCCCAGAGCTTTAAGCTATCACTGCCTCCAAAAGCAACCTTGTCTGTGTGGTTTCTTAAATATTGAGACAGAATATTTGGCAGCATCTCTAGATCTCATCTCCAGTTTTAGAAACCAGTTTCTATTCACTGCTCCACCTTCATCCACAAGAGCAGGTGATACCCTGGCTCACAAATACAGAGGTGCGTTTTTAAGCATGCACTTAGTGAATTTGGAGCAAAATGGGGATAAATACAAGGTGACATTGGAAATAGACACTTTTGAGGCAGAGCATGTGCATTCAAATACAGCTTTCGTTGCCCATTGTAGAACTGAAACATCAACAAGAATTTTAAATACAAGCTAATTGTCTCCATTCCCTTGAAATTGTTTTGAGTTCTTACATTTCATTGTTTTTACCCTTCTTTTTTATTTTTTATGAAAAATATAAAACTGTACAGAATGCTGATGAGTCCATCTTCAATTATTTACAATCGTGTTATTATCTTTTATTGAACTTCAATCTAAGAATTAAAGATTCTGGAATGTTTTATAAAATATATATAAAATAATTACTGGAAAAGCCAAAAGCTGTCCATTAAATATAAAGGTTTTAAACATTAGTTTTAAACTTAAGTAGTTAAAACTGAACCATTCAGGTTTGCAGCATTTCTTAAAGCAAAATTACTTAAAAATAGTATCAATTTAAGGATCCTAGCACTAGCCATGCATTCATAAAATCCTGGTCCATCTTTTTTCACACTGATGTGCAAGTCTCTTAGTGGGAATAAATGTAATTTTTTCCTAGAGAGAAAGATTTTTTTTAGAATCTCAGATTCATAGAATGATGGAATGGTTAAGGTTCAAAGGGACCCTAAAGATCATTTAGTTTCAACCCCACTGCCATAGGTCACCTACTAGATTAGATGGCTTAGGGCCCCATCCAACCTGGCCTTTTCAGGGATGGGGTATTGACAACTTCTCTGGGCAACCTGTTCTAGTACTTTACCATCTTCTGAGTAAACAATTTCTTCCTGACATCTAATCTAAACTTCTGAAATATTTCTGTTTGAAACCACTGCCCCACATCCTGTCACTATCTGCCCATATAAAAAGTCCCTGTCCCTCCTTTTTATAAGCCCTCTTTAGGTACTGAAAGGTGCAATATATTCCCCCCAAAGCTTTCTGTTCTCCAAGCTGAACAACATCTGAGTCTCTCAGCCTGTCTTCGTAGGAGAAGATCTGGAGCCCTTTGCTTGTCTTTGTGACCTCCCTTGAACTGCTCCAACAGGTCCCTGTCTTTCTTGTGCTGGGGTCCCAGAGCTGGATGCAGCACTGCAGGTGGAGTCTCACAAAGACAACTGAGGGGCAGAATAACCTCCCTTCACAAGCTGGCCACCCTTCTTTTGACACATTTGGGAAGTTTTATTTCTGGGCTGTGAGCACACACTACTGTCTGATGTGCAGTTTGTTTTTTACATGCCTCAGCACATCTCTGAGAGGGATCTATTCCAGCCTTTTCCCAGGCACACAGCTGAACCTCACTGGTCCGTAGTTGCCCAGATCTTTCTTTCTCTCCTTTTTTAAAACTGGAAGTGATGTTTCTCTTTTTCCAGTCACCAGTGACTTCACCTACCTGCATGACTTTTCAAATACAATGGAGGGTGGTTTGGCAAGAATGGAGAGTGTCTTGTCTTGGCAAGATCAGCCAGTTCTGTCAGGATCCAGGAGCGCATCTCTTCAGATTCCATGGACATGTGGCTATTCAGCTTTCCAGTGTGATTCTGAAGGCAGCTCTTCACAATCTGACCCATCTTTAACATTGAGCACAACACCCCTCCTTCCCAGCCTTTCTCTTCTGAAAAGCTTGTGGTCCTCAGCTGCTGTGCTCCAGTCATGTAACTCGTGTCCCATGTTTCTGTGATAGTAATTAGGTCATAGTTTTCTAATTGCACCATGGTTTCCAACTTCTCTGGCTTGTTACCTGTGCTGCATTAATTGGTGTAGAGGCACTACAGCTGGGCTATCCACCTGTTCATCTTCTGGGAAGAGCCCTCTAATTCCTTTGGGATGATTTACAGGTATTTCCCTGCTGTTCCCTAAAGTCCTGTTACTGAAAGTTCCTTCAGTGAAAGTAATACCCAGCAGAGCATCTCCTCTCCATGCTGAATCTAGTTTAAAGCCCTGCTAACAAGCCCTGCCACTTTGTCAGGTGCACACCATCTGCTGTCAATATGCCCAAAGGCATATCCCAGTTCACAGAACCTGAAGACCTGAGCATGGCACCAGTCTCAGCCAGTCCTCTTCCCTAGCCATTCGTCTCACTTTGCTTCAGCCCCGGTCCCTTCCAGAAGGACAGAAGAGAATTTTAAATGTGCTCCCGATTCTTTCAACATCTTTCCAAGTGACAGGAAATCGTTTTTGGTATTTCATGATGTCTTTGTCGCAGCATCATTCAATCCTACATGAAAGAGTAGGAGCAGATCATAGTCCTCAGCTTTTACGAGTCTTGGAAGCCTCTTTGTGACATCCCAAACACAAGGCACCAGTAGGCAAAAAACCTCTTTGGGAGGTTGTCTGGATGCCAAACGTCTTCTTCTCTGCCTTTCAGTGAAGAGTCACAAATAGCTAAGCAGCTCCATGATTTTTTGGTGGTGTTTGTTCTAACACAGCTGTCTGATTATACTAATCTGGTAGAATTCTCCTCTACTTGATCTTGACTACTGTAGTGATAGGGTAAAAAGTAAGGAATGTTTCTCCATCTCCTCTTGGAAGAGGATTGAAAGGTAAAGTTTTTAACTGCCTCTCCTAAAAACTTTAGGAAGAGTTTTATTTCAGAAAATGAAGTACCCTATTTGCAGGTCATTAGAAGAATTTTGTATCTGATACGTCAGGTGAGGAAGCAGCAAATTTTTGATACATTAGCCGATCAGGCAATCAAATTTTTGATACATCAGGTGAACCTCGCATAGATACGAGAAAGGGAGACTATGAACTTTAAGTGAGCAAAGCTGAAGTTCTCCACCCAGGCGCTGCTGCTGCGAGGTGGATACGACAGTGTCACTCTGAAAACGCTCCAAAAGCAGGTGCGCCAGCTGCCATAGGGGCTGCAAAATTTACAAAGTTAGAGTCTTTGCTGTCTGTGCTGCTGTGCACTGTTCTGGCTGCTCCTGAGAGGCAGTTTGTGTCCCACTCTGCTGGTTCTGCTGCCCTGTCTCTGCTCCTTCGCTGGGAGCTCTCGAAGGACTTCACCGGTGACAGACCCATCCACCCGATGCAGATCTTACTCACCTGTAAGCCAGCGCTGGACCGATGGTGCTATCCCCTTTCCTGTGCTTCTCCTAGTTATTCGTGGCATTTTGCTACTCTTCTACTTCTCTTTCCTTCTTTTTCCTCTTTCATGAAAAAATAAGCTTTAATTGTCTCTTTGGATCCCAACATTTAACCTTGTTTGTGTTCTAATCTCACTTCCAGGTGTGTTTAGAACCTAGTTCCTTTCTGCAGCTGTGGATCAAGGCAAAATGTGCCTCTCTTCACCTTGAGTGAGAATGTAATACCAGGCATCAATCTCCTGCTCAGATTGAGGCAATAATAATGTTTACTCTTCTCATTAAGCAAGTTATCTTGCCTTCCCTGACCTTCCTTAAAGAATGCCGTAGTGCATGTAGTGTTCTCAGTTAATATAAAGACTCCCGGACAGAAGAGCTTCTAAAAGAGTGGGAGCTGCTTCTCGTGAGGCAAATAGTATGGACACATTCTATTCTCAGAAAACTGAAGCGCAGCAAAAATTTAAAAGGGGATAAAATCAAATTTTGAATTACGGATTTTAACACTAGACAAGGCTGGACAGAAGAAACTTTGGCTTTGTGAAATTTGACTTGTTTATTTATTTACAGGAATAAGGCTAAATTATTTTCTTCACCTGAAATCATTGGGACAGTTTTCATTACAGTGCTATTTGTCTCTTGTTTTTACCCTAAAAGCTTTGTCAATGTAAACTATAAATTTCACTACATCTCAGTGCCTCTAATTATAGGGTTTCTGCATTGGATTGTATTTTTTCAAGAACACATATCATATAATCAGCATTATGTCTGTCAACTAGTGAGTAAGTAAAAGTTAATAAATTCTTTTAAAAATTGATAAATCCAGGGTTGTGATTAGAGAGAGACTGGGAGGGTAAATAGACAGTTACCTAGCAGCAAACATATAATCCAACTCACCTGGAATCCTGGGAAGAACAGAACTAATACACATCTGTCAAGTCCAGACAGCTGGTGAAATCTGGTGGTTCTCAGTTTTTTACTGCTTCTTTAGGAAAGATGGACTTTTTCACTGCAGAAAAACATCATTCCAATTCAAACATAACTCTTTATCATATTGTGAAAAGTTACAGTAAAGTTATTATTTATTATGTTATATATTTATTAGTTATTACAGTTATTATGCTTAGTGAAGTGCTAAAAGCCAAGATCCTATATAATAATAGCCTCAGACATAGCAGAAGCATAATACCACATACAGAGCCATCCAGACTCAAATCATTCTCTTGGTCACCACTGCTAAAGCAGACTGAAACAAAACCCCATCTAATGACTTTCTGCCTTAATTCTGGTTCTGAATTTTGTGGCTTTGGTCACTACGGAAATGTTGCTGCAAATGATTGTGCTAAATCTTTATTTCTATCTTTCTCCCTCTTTTCTGTTTAATAAATCACTATAAAGTTTTATTTACTGGATGTATGATTCCTCTACATGCAAGAAATATATTTGGGTTTCACTTCTTTAAATCATAAGGAGTGGCAAAAACTCAGTTACAATTTTACATAAATATATTTAAAGAGTAAGATATCATACTTTATGTCTGAATCATTATTTAAAAAAAGAATCCAATTTAAGAAATGACTGTGGCAACTGGGAAAAAACAAAAAGTGTGGGTAAAAAGTCTTGTACGTGTTGTTATTTACTTTTTTTTTATTTAGTCTATTTAAAAAAAATAAAAAAAATAATAAAAAAAAGAAAATATAATTAATAAACCTTCCAAACATCTGCTTATTTTAGGAAACAATAATTCTTCTGTTATGAAAATAATTTTTTCTTCTGAAGAATTGGAGCTGGTGTGAATCCAGGTTAAGCTTAGCCTTTCCAAAGTCCTGCCCTATTCCTTATGATTAGTGCTTAAGCAACTGTTCTGGAAGCACTGAAGGTGTTGGGTGAAGCTGGCTCATTCCGTGCTGCCTCGGTCCAGGAGCAGGGACACTGCCTGCTTACACAAGTGAATGGGGCTGTCAGCTCACTGTACAGGGAGAGCAATAAACAGCAGTGAGAGGGAAAACAGGAGACTCCTGCACTGTTCCTGTTAGACCTGAAAGCACATCTCTTCAAGTCCTTCATGCATTCAAGTGATCTGTTTGTGGTTCTTAAGCAGGTACAAAAACATTTTGCTGGATCAGGCTCAACATGTGTTCCCTATCTGTTTTCTTGTAGCCTGAAGATAGTATAATCTTCCTACACTAACCATTAGTTTCTATGCTAACCCTTTTGTAGCTAAAACTGATAATCTTACCAGGTTCCCTTGCTGGGTTTTCTAGTCCCTTAAGCTTTAGTTTAGTAACATTTTGACTGATCAATTGGATACAAAATCCTTTGTTTTCTGTTTAAATTCCCATTCCAATAAATAAGGCTTTTGGGCTTAAGTCAACATAACTCTCTTTTGAAAGTCTGAGCCAGAGAGTTGAGAACTGAAAAAAAAAGCCACCTCAAACCATATTTTCTACTCTGGATGTTTTCAATGTTGTGAGCTCAAAAGAATATGTTGGAGTTAGAACAAAAGAGGTGGGAGCAGATGTTGCAATTTGCATGATAGAACTTTCTTGGAAAACAAAATAACTTTTTTAACCTTTAAGCACCACAGACTTTACTTAACTAATAGTTTTCATTTAAAAGTCTTAGTGAAACACTAGGGCACCGCAACTCTACCCCTAAATAATTTCATATTCTGTACAGATTTTCAAGTTTCATGAGATTCCTTCATACACTGCAGCCTAGTGAAGAAATCCTGAACCAGTTTTAGTTTTTCTTTATGTTAAGTTGTATTTCTGTATTTTAGTCTCCAGGCCATTACCCTGTGTTTGCATAATTGCATTGTATCTTTTAACTCCAAAGCAGATTTAGGAGTTGTTATCCTAGACTCATAGTAATTGCAAGAAAATCCAGTTCCATCTGTTTCTGCCAACGTATGGAAATTGAACAAGAATATCAAGATAAAACGGCACTTGCTTAATATCAAGTGTGTGCCAGCTATTGTGTTTGTTAAAGAAACTTGTGGTCAAGCAGGCTGAGAGAAGCCAGTAAGCTGCCTGTCTGGTAAGAAATCAGGGTGCAGATCTTGTTCATGCCAGTCTGTCAATTGTCAGTTACTAGATTTTGGCTTAATACAGCTATTTCCGTCACTTACAGATAACATGCTGCTGAACAAGGTAGGATTCACTCTGCAGTGTTTAATAGAAGGAAATATTTTCACTGCACCAAAAGACTGATAACGTTTTGTGGGGAAAATCAGCATTTAATCTGGAGAAGGATAAAGAATATGCAGAATGTAACCTCTAGGCTACAAGGGGAAGAAGATTACTGTTTTATCCACTGTTAAATAATGACTATCCACTGTTAAATAACGAACATCTTTTATTCTTAATCAAGTCACCACATACCTTTGAGAAGTTACAGCAGTTGCCCTACACTACCTCTGTCCAGTTTTGCAACAGGTTAGATAAATGTAAATGTATTTAAAATACACATGAGAAGAAAGCAGTGAGTTGTCTCTCAGAAGTGAGTGCCCCAGAAGTACAAACTTCCATCAGTATGGATCAATTCAAAACAAAAATTCTCCACCAAAAAATATGCCCGCCAGAGGACCCATCCTTTTCAGGTGCTGACTGCCTGTGTGATTGCCCATTAGACAACTTTCAAGTTGTCTGAGCTTTGCTGCACAGAAATGTTAGAAATTATTTTGGTTTTTTTTTCCTGCGCCATCTATCCTAGAGTTTTTTAAGTCCAAGGACTTTGGAATAGGAAGAATAGTGTTCAGGAAAAATTATGCAGTCATGAAGGATGTGGAGTAACAATCTCAAACAATCAAATGAGGATGGTTTAAGCAGTTTTCTCTCTGTAAGTGGACTCTATCTTTTTTCTGAGAAGATATGAGCTGATCATGCATGCACGTACTTCTAGTTTATTTTAAACACAGGTAAAATGAATTTTTTCAGACTAGCATGAGCTATGTGGGTAACTTTCAAGCATTTAGTTCATTTTCCTTTGAGTCTATTCCTCTTCCCTACCTTTGCAGCAGTCCTGGGATTTTTTTTTCCTAGTTGTTATAGCTAGGAGGCTGGTCAGGGAATGTGCTGTCTAGTGAAATTTACAACATAGTTACTTATCCATGTCTGTTTTTCTAAGACGCCTAAGTAGTTTAGAAAAAGTCATGACAACAATGTGAGGAAGACAGAAGTGGCTGCCTTATAAAAAACATTCTGTTCTTTCTCCTCATGTATATTTGTGTATCATCTCCCCTCAGGTGAGCAGCAGAGCTGTCAGAGTTGCCCAACCCGGGCCTCTGGGAGAGCAGAGCAGAGCAGGGGTGTGGTCCAGCAGACAGGTGAGTGGCTTGGAGGCAGTGTCCCAGCAGGGACTGCCTGGGGTGGCCCTGCCAGCTCTGTGCCGGCGGCACTTCTGCACACCTCTGCACTGCAGTGCCATTCGTGCATTCACTGACCTGAGGGCAGGGCCCTCCCTAGCTGTTCCCATTTTCCTCTCCCACTTTTCTTCTCTGCTCTCTTAATTGTGACAAAAAGCCTGTGGCTATAAGAATACTTAACTGTAACACAACTTTCATAGCTCAAGTTACATGTTAAGTAAGTGTTTTATATACTTTGTTTGTGAAAGACTAGACAAGCTCTTTGTAGGAAGGTAAATAATACTTAAAGCCCAGACCATAATCATCTTCCATCTCTGCCCTGTGATTTAATTTAATACCGATTATCAAGTGTTTTACTTTTACAATTATTGTGATATTTAGCTGACGGAAGTGTGTATTCATCACTAGGAGCTCAGGAATTAGACAAACCTAGCATACTGGATTACATATCACAGCATAAAGCTGCTTTTAAGATGTTACTGCCTTCACAAAAAGGAAAAAAAAAGCGCTAGGAGACTAAATTCAATGAAAATTCAGGATCACATTATCTGGGTTTCATCTCCTCCCAACTTCTCACCCTGTTTTTCTTCTCAAATATGGGGGTACTGCAAAGGAACAGTAAAGGAACTTTTTCTCAGAAATCCATTGCCCCTGATATAGATACAGGTTTTTACTGTTGTACAAGCTCCAAAGCTCCAAGCCTCTTCACCATCTCCCCACAAGTGTTAGGTACTCTTTAAAGGAAAAAGACACATTTTCTTGGCCTTGGTAAACTTAAATATAAGAAATATAAACACAAAAAAAATATTAAAAAACATGGGAGAATGGAAGGAATGCGCTCCAGGAGAGAAGTGAAATTATCATCAAGAATTCCAAGCCTCACAGCTGGTCTGAGCAGGTTTTTTTTTTTTCTAGTCATGTTTAAAAGGGACAAATTACATCCTTACTTTCCTACACTCTGCACAAAAGTCAGCCCTCCTGCTTGCCTTACACTGGTGTCAAGCTTCACGCTTGCACACTCACTTCCTTGCCCTGTCTTCTTAGGGCTTTCTGTTCCTTCCTTATTTTCCATATGGATGAAGCAGTTAAAAAAGGTGTTGATGGACAAGTAGAAGACATGGACCCTCACAAGAGGCTGAAACAAGTGGCTTTGCTCTCATTTCTGCTCGGCACAGCTCATGTTTCTCTCCAGAGCCTCCATTTGCCTGAGCGAAGCAGCGCCAGCTCAGACCAGCACCTGTCCCTCTGCGTGTCTGCCACCACAGTGCCTGCCAGCCAGCAGCACATGCAAGTGGATCCAGCAGCATGTATGGCATCTGTGACAAATAACACATGAGGCTCTGCGAGCTGGGCATTTCCCAGTCCCTGGCCAAAGGAGCTGCTCCTACTCTGCAATGTCCTTGATACAGCCAAATATGTATAGGATTGGGCACCCAAAAGATTTTTTTATGTGATTTTTTTCCTTTGCAAAAGCAACCTGTGCTATAGCTGGGAAAATTTATAAGAGCACAAGAGTGAGAGACTGAGAAGCAAAAAGAATGCTGGCAGCTTATTAGCTTCACAATATTTAACTTTTTGTTGTGTTGCCTTTTCAGATTTAGCCTGCATGACCTAGCAGCTGTTTCACTTGGCTCAGGGCATTTATGACTTTATTTTGGACAAATCTTTAACATTTTCTCTTGATTTTTCCCAACTCAGCTTTGTGCCTCAAAATTTGTTTTAAATTTTACGGTCATTTTTTCCCTTTCTTACCCTTCTTACAGCTGTAGGCTCTGGAACCCAACAACTGTGGTGTTCCTCTCTTTGGCCAGCAGCCTATTTTATAAGGTAAAGACAAAGGAAGGGAGTGCTTTGGGGAGGAAAAGAAAAGTAAGACAAGATCGGAAGGAAGGAAGACAGAATTAAACATGTAAGAGAGTTCTTTCACTGTATCTACTTAGAACAAGCTAAAACCTAACTATACTTATATAAATACTGAACTACACAGTAGACTAAAAGTATTCAATAAACATTTACTGTGAATGGAGGCATTAGGAAAGGCTTAGGCCCTGCCTGAATTCCCATGAAATTTATAAATATTTCTTTCATTTGTTCTCCATTTACAATTAGTTGCGGTCAAGCTGATCAAAGACAGAAGAGGCCTGTTGCATGTGAACCAGCATCCCTCACAATGACATTCACAAAGCAGAATGAAATATGAAATATCAGGTTTCCACGGATGTATGAACTTGTAAAAAATCTGAAAGAATAGGAGGTTTTTCACACTGAGTAATGTGAAACATTTGGTGCAGATTGTAGGCCTCTGAAGAGGAAAACTGAGAGCCAAAATCCATCAGGCAATAAAACAGAAACAGGCAAAAGTTAAAACAACAGCCATTCACTACAATCTACTGATTTAGATATCACGATTGTCTCTGCTATAGCAGTGGTGGATGCTAGCAGTAGCTTCCACTTAAATCATTATCAGGAACAAACCCCAGCACCACAGACCTGAGAGCAGGCTGGAATAATATTTGCTCCAGAAATATATTTTGTCTGTTCCCTCCACTTAAAAAAAGAGGAGAAAAAACTTTCCACAGCTTGTTCACACTGCTCTCTAAGCATTTCCAGCCAAACAGGTGCTAAGGTTAATTGGGTAAGTAGCCTGAAGCTTCCAGTTTTCAAACGAACTTAAAGTAAATAAATAACCCCAAGTAGATCCAGGAGGATAGACTTGCACAAAGCCTCCGAGCCGCGTGTTACACCACTCGAGGTCCCTAGTTTTATCTCTTTTGCAGACCTGCACTTTTTGGAGAGCAGGGCCCATCAGCCTTTGTGACTAATACAGTGTGCTTTAATTGCTTCCTATGTCTTTCACAGCTGTCAGCCCCTAATGGGGTCAGGGTCGGCAGGGGAGGGACACTCAGAGGGTTTGTATCCCTTCACCTCCTGAAGCACTCCCAGGCTGGAGAGGGACTTCACCCCATATGGCATTTGGGAAACCTGTGGCTCTCTCTGAAATTAGACGTGTGCCTGCTCCACCCCAGAAGTCATTCACCCCATGCAGAGTCACCCCTTTTGGCTGTTGGAAAAGGATGGACAATTGAAGACAGTGCCCTTAGTGCTGTCCCTGACCCAAGAGGCTCTAATTGCTTCTCAAATTGTGCAAATTTTGTTTATGATATTAAATAGCATCAAGCAACAGGGAAAATATAAAAATAGATTGTTTCACAATGTTTTGAGAAAGTCTTAGGAGGATTAAAGGTTAACAGGAGCCTTCTAGTGTAAACAAAGCAGACACTTCATGCTGTTTATGGTATAAACCCCATTACATTTCAGTCTGTACCATAAAATGTCTAAAGAGAGGTAGTAATAGCTAGGGCAAAAAATAGGAGGCATAAACATGCTGGGGATGTCCTGTGCAATGAAAGACCTTCATGGAAAAGGTGTAAGTCAAGTACTTCCAAAAATGGACTGCACAAGAAGACGTTTGAGAATACAAACTCTTTCATTTTTTTTCCCTCAAATCAAAAATTACATCCCTTCTCAGGTATGATGTAAAAGCAGATCAGAGAATGTATGGCCTTGCAGATCACAGTACTGTCAATGTAGATATACAGAGAACTTTTGGGGCTCCAAAATCCTAAGCCATTACAAAAAGTATATTTATTTTGTTAAAATGACACAACTGGATTTTTCCTTATCAAACATCCTCTCAATACTCACAAGAGCTAGAAACATTCTGTTTTATAGGAAAGCTGAGAGTCTACTTTAATCACGTGTCCAAGGTCTGAGACTTTGAGGAGAATGTCCAGTGCCAGATGACAATAAATCCCTTAGAGAGAAGAGCACTGGACAGTGACTTGCATTTAATTGCTTGGGCTAGACTGTGCTGTGCTCTGGACAGGTGTCAGTGTGGTCAGCTTCAGCTCACCGTAGGAAACCCAGAAAAATCCTCTCCTCTTGTATCTCTCTAGGTCTTGAAATTTGCTCAGGAAATCTGGACAGGCTGGATCATGGCCCAAGGCCAGTGGTGTGAGGTTCAACAAGGCCAGTGCTGGGTCCTGCCCTTGGGTCACAACAACCCCAGGCAGTGCCACAGGCTGGGGCAGAGTGGCTGCAAAGCTGCCCACAGGAAAAGGACCTGGGGGTGCTGGTGACAGCAGCTGAACATGAGCCAGCAGTGCCCAGGTGGCCAAGAAGGCCAATGGCATCCTGGCCTGTTCCAGCAATAGTGTGGCCAGCAGGAGCAGGGCAGGGATTGTCCCCCTGTACTCAGCATTGGTGAGGCCACACTTATTCAGTTTTAAGCCCTTTATTCCAAGGAAGACATTGAGGTGAATACATTAAAGATCTAGTCACTTGGGCTGGAAAATAACAAGAGTTTTTCAAATGAGCAGATGAAGAATCTTCTTTGTCCAAATGTAGCTTATATTTGCTAAACTTCAGACTTCATATATTCTCTTCACGCTATCCAAAAAAAAAAAAGGTAAATACCCACATATGCACACAGAAAGTTCACCATTCCTTAGAAGCTTTCATGAAAGCGACATCTGTCTCCAAATTAACACTAAACAAAATCAGAAGCCAGGGCAAGCACTCATTCCTCAGCCCAGATGCACCTCTTCAGGGTTTTTGCTTATTTACTTGCCAGTAACATACACTATGGAAGAGGTTTCTGAGAAAAATGCACTGTTCCTCCCCTCATGGGTGAATCCCAAGGCTTTACTTTCAATTAACTTATTGGAGGGAAAAATCAGAGAAGTAAAGTAATATTCAATGAAATGCTGTTTCTGTCATAAATCTGAAAGTCACTCACACATTTTTTAAGTAACTAGTTAAGATGATCCTTGTACAATCCTGCAGCAGCTGCAGGAATATATGGCTTAAGTTTCTACCCATTTTGTTTTAGTCCAGCTACCTGCTCAGCTAGAATTCTCCAGAAGAGTTTAGCCTCATCACACAATATGTTGTGGACTGTATCAGAATACCACACTATATTCTTTTTTAAAAAATAATGTTTCCATTTTTATTGGCCAGCATGCTTCAACATTTGTTTTTGCTCAAGTCCATTGTAAAAGTATATATATATATCTCAGAACTTTTTTTATGGTGAGATAGCGCACGTAATTCCTTTCATAAGCCTGACTTATCATGAGTCATAAAGGTTCAAGAAATAAACAAGACATGGCAATTTTGCCCTCATTATCTTCACACATTGCTCCTGCCAGTAGAGGAAGGCAGCAGAGATGTGCTGGACTTGGTTAATGAGCACAGACAAGTCTCTTAGGTCATGGATGAACAGCAGACGAAAAATGGACACGTCTCCCACACAAATCACACATCCACAGTACCAGTCCTGGCCAGACCCAGGTTAAAAGACTGTAATCTTTCACTCCTTTGGAGAAGAGCTCCTCTGTAGTACATGAATGGCTGCCATCAAAATGCATTTTGGAATTGAAAACAGAGGTAATAGATAGAGGGGAAAGAAGCAGAGATGTAGCAGCATTAAGAAGGGTGACAATTTTGAAAGTCAGATAATTTTTTTACTTTTATTTTATAAATGCAGTCTTTTCATAATGTTCCAACATGTCATTTCCTGTGCATTCATAGCCTGTGGTCTTTGTGGTCTTTAGGGGTTTAGATACCTGAGGCCTCTCCTCTCATTTTCCCGCGTTTGCAAGGGAGACACAACAAGGTTTACAGACCTTCTTGTCAAAAAAACACTGTCCCACATGCATTTTTTTCAGGTTTGGGTTACAAATTTACTTTGTTTTTGAGCTTACCCTTTTCTGAGGGGCCTTATCAGACTCTCTTTGGTTCCCATTGTCTTAACTTGGTCTGTCAGGATGTGTCTGCGCTGTGCAGTTCTGATTGTGAAGAGGTAGATGGAGAAGCTGATTTTAAGTTGTTTTTTTCACACTTTACAGTGTGTCCCTTTTACTTCATTGACTGCTTTGAGACCCAGAGCTATCTGGCATGTTTCTGCACCACAGACTGCTAGACAGGAAACGTACAGCTTAGGCTAGCTGCTTTCAGTCTGCTGTTTCCCAGACCACTGGTTATTTGTGGCATGTAGCTGAGGAAAGCAAGCTCACATAGAACAACATACACAAATGTGTCTGCATCAGCAGTGAAAATGTCCTGGAGGGCCACCAAACCAGGCTCTTTTACTCAGGAGGAGCAGTTCAGTGGACACAGGCAGTACAGTGCAGGCCCCTGCAGTCAGGGCAGTAATGGCTTTATTTCCTTCTTCAAATCACACTGCAACAGTTGTTTGTACTTACTTGGCTTTCTGCTTCTAAAGAATGTCATTAGGATGCCTTTTCCCCCCCTCACTCAGGGTACTGTAAAACAAAAAATTGTTTTCTAAATACTGCTTGTCTATTGATAGTGTGTATTGAAAATATGCACTGGCTTAAAGAGGATCTGGGGTTAAACTTGACAGGAACACTTTTTCCTTTATGATTAGATCAGAACAGATTGCTGAACAAATCATTGTGGCCTTATTTCCAGAAAAAGTTACGACAGAGCTTTGTTCCTGCTGCTGTCATAAAGACTTCACCAGTAATTCTATTACAATCTTTATTTTCTAGTGTTTTTAACTGATTCAGAACAATTCACTATACGCTGAAAGTTGTCATTTCATGGTGTTCACACCATGAAGGAATCTGTTTCAGCATAAACTCTGAAAAATAGTAGCACAAGCTATTTTGAAGGTGGAAAGAAGGCTGGTTGAAGGCAGTGGTTTCCTACAACCCTATTGTTTAATATACGGAAAACAAAATCAAAGGAACATTTTCTTTTGTTTTTAAGCCAAGATCAGACATGAGGAAAACTATGAAGGAAAAACTATAGCTTTCAAAATTACTGTTACACAGTAAGAGCCCCATCCCATAATAGGTCGACACAGAAAAACCCTTTCTCTTTGGTGGACTTTGCTACACCTGTACATTTCCAATGGACCATGCTGTCACACAAATAAGAAAGCAGGAGGCATGGGGCCAAGCTCTTAAGTGATGTGTATTGATAATTGTAAACTGGTATAAAAAAGATAGCCCCTATGGAGCTCAAGCAACACCAGATTACTTACAGGGTCTGGTTTCTATAGGAATCAGCTGTTCATTTGTTGAATCAATTGTTCATTGCAGACACAGCTGCGTTGACCAGGGGATGCTTTTTGAAGGTATGTCTAAACTCCAGTCATCTGCAGACTTCAATTTCTACTAGCTTCTTTGTAACAGAATGTGTTCTTTCTTACTTGTATCTGCTTCTATTCCAGCAATTCGTCTTACTTGTCTGTCCTGGACCATTCTCAGAGCAGGACCCTTTGTTTTTTTTACTGTGTGTTTGTACAGCACCTAACACAGTGAAATGCTTTTTTTACCTGAGTCCTCTGAACTTTGTTGTATTACAGGTAGTAGGAGTTGCAGTGAGTAATAAAAAACTCTATTACTTCACTCGTTCACTTCCATAGGAAAAAGCTCATCCCTCAAGACTGGAGTTGAGCCTGTGATAGATCTGCAAAGTATGAGTTTAAATCCATGCTTTCCATATTGTATCTCATGAGCTTGGCTCCAGGGTTTTGGTTACAGCCCATCTTCATTACTAAACCATTTTTCTTCCTTCCTCTGAAACATCCCCCCTACACCAAACAAGATTACCTGGGATTGTAAGTATAATTCATATTATTGCACATACTTTTTCTGCTTTAATTCTATCTCCAAAATATATTAAATCTACATTTATTAAATGGAGTTACTCTTCCAGCCTGCAGGCATCAGCCCAGTATCTTGAAAGATGTAACAATGAGGTCTATGATTAAAACCTTTTTTGGAAAACATGAACAAATGATAAGCAGTTGTGATAGTTTTTCACATTTTTATAATATCTAAAAATATGTTCAAATATCAAAAAATGATCCTGTGATTTGATTTATTCACAAGTCCCCTGAAGTGTTTAATCAGTACAATATGGTACAACTAAAATCATGCTTATTATTGCTATTAGCTTGGTAATTCTCCAGGATGAAATCATACTTTTTGGGTTATAAATATACATTTTTATTGTTGATTTTATGCTGCATTTTGAAATACTGCTTCTCTGCTTTCATATTTTCAGTGCTGTATTACAGTACCATAAATCAGCCCAGCAGTAAAGGAATTCTAATTGGTATCAGGTGATTTTTTTAAAAAGTAGAGGAAAAGTTAAACTTATATCCTTTTGAATGAAGATAAATTCTCCCGAAGCTCTTTAAAAAATCAGATGTGTCTAGAATGATCTAATTTATCTTTTTTTGAAAGACTAATCAGATAAAAGTATGCACGGTGCACATCAAAGTATATGTATAAACTCAAAACCATCATAAAAAATACCTCTAGATGTCTAAGCAAAAGCAGAGAATTCTTACCATGGTATTTTTTCATTCTCTCTCTATGTTGTTTCAATTTTCCCATCCCACTAAGCATGCAAGCTTGAACTTCTGTTTTGCCTCCTTCTCATTCAAGCATTTCATTGGTCTTTCAAAGAAAAAAAAAAAAAAAGAAAAAAAAAAGAAAAAAAAACAAAAACAAACCAAAAACAAACCAATGAGCTTGGTGCCAATGACATTACAGCAATATATTCCCAATGTCTCAGCACCTCTGTAGAGCCAACTTGATCCTTAAACCATGGATTCTTTCTGTGATGGACTTGCCTAAAAATAGCCCTTACATCCATCTGTACCTTGTCCAATGCAGTAGTCAGTCTAGCAAGTCACAATCAACTATGCGTTATGTGCCAAGTGCTGGCATTTATCCCAAAAAGTAGAACACTGTGGGTGGGTGAGGAAAACAGCATTAAATTAATAGATTTGGTATAAAATGCCAGAAAACATACTGTATGTAGGATATTTCTAAACAAGATTATGGACTTCCTTTTTCCTTAGAATTACACAAAAGAATTCCTAGAAAACATTGGTTTTCAAGGAAAAAAAGTACAGCAATCATAAGAAATTATGATACAGACTTAATTATTGTGTGCTGATTTGGTAAAGATCAAGAAGACAGTATAGGGAAGGCATGAGGTGGAGTTAGGAGGTATGAACAGAGTCCATGCCATAATTCATGTGAGCCATGAACCTGAACTGGAGGCCAGCTTTGGCTCCTCCATTAGTGGTTCCACAGCCCCTCCGAAAAGAGAAGCACTTTTAGGGTTTTAGAGCATTCAGAGAACAGCCTCACAGGTTGTGGTGGAACCCTGCAGTTTTTAATCTGAGCTTTTGGGCAATGTGGTATATTTTCATAGCCCCTTAAATGTTCCTGGTATTTTTTCCTTTCCAGGGAAAGCAGAAACACCACAATGCACTGCCTGATGTTTCCAAGAGAAAAGAAATATGCAAAAGAAATAGTCCTCCTACTTTCCCAGACATCCCTACAATCTTTAAATTAATGGTATTTGGGAGGAAAAGCCCTAACATTAATGAGATTAATTACTCAATACTGTGCACCATATGGAGTTAAGGTTTTTTAAATTTTTCAGTGACTGAATTGCTCTAAATTCAGAAGCTGCTAAAAACAATAAATTGACAGAGCAGCCCTGTCTTGAAGGCCAGAAGTAAGATTAAAACTGAAATGGATCCAAATAAAAATCATGTTAAGCAGATATTCAGCAGAAAGGCATCTCAGTAAAGATGAAACAAGCAAAAGACTATATATACACACCTTGCACAGATGCTCAGGGTCATATGAAAACCAGATGGAGGAAATCAAGAGGAAAATGAGGTTGAACAGGGACATATTTGGGAAGATAAAAGATAGCACAGAAAGTCATCCTTCTTTGGGCCACAGAAAGTCTACAGCACTGAAATGACAAAATATTATATGATTTGGAGGTAAAATCTAACACCAATAGAATGGAAAGTATACATTTTTACATCCTCTGAGCTTTTGATCCATGAAGGAGAGTGGATTCCTCTTGAAGGACAGTGGAAACTATTTGAGATTCCTCTGCAGTGAATAGAAATACAAGCCTGGCATAAAATGTGATGCTTAGGCAGACATCAGTAACCTCTGCCTAGTTTTCCAGTTGCAGGGGAAGACTAGTGTGAACTGGCTATTGTCTCCTCTTTCCCTTGCAGAGTGAAGGACTTCTGCAGGAGGATATCTCTCATCCCATCTCCAATTCTTTTTCCAGTAATGTGGTAATGTAACATAGTAATTTTGAACTAGAAAATACAAGATGTGGGGGTTTCTTCTGGAATTACAGACATGGATCAAGAATGCAGCAAGTGATCAGGCAAGCAGACAGCCCTTACTGACCCTTTAGCTCACCTTGGATCCACTCCAATGCCCACTGAGGATGGTTATCTCAACTGACAAGCTCTTGGTAGTACATAGCTGCATTCCCAGCAGAGCTGCAAAGTCACACAATGTCTCTACCCGTGGGTGTTTAGTAGCTATTGTGAGAGCATTTACTTATTTTGGATGTTTATAAACTCTTGTTGGAACACAAGGCCTACGTGGATTCATCTAAATCCTGATCTTTTTGATCTGGAAAACCTTCAATAAATGAAAAAAAATCTATTTCATCTCTTGCTTCAGAACATCATGTATAGTTTATAACCTCGGAACCCATAGCTTAGATTTAATGGTTATCATATAACATCTGTTTAATTTTAAAATTTATATGGAGGCTTTTTGGGAAATCCCATGGTGTTTTTCGACTTTCTGTCTTCTCTATGCACACAGAGGATGTAGAAAATTAATTTCCTGTGTAAAAATACAAGATGACAGAAGGTCCAAGGTTAAACCTATTTACAAAGAAAATCACTGCCAGTGTTTAGAAAATTCTGCTTTTATTTGAAATATTTGGAGGTGTACCTGGCTTCCCATGTCCTTGTGGTATTTAAGCATATAAGGCTTTCTGTCCAATAAACTATAGTGAAAAACCTCCTCTGTATTGATTTTTCCCTGATGAATTGTGAACTGTCTACTCATTTGGTGATCCATTTGTTTTAATAAAGAAGACAAACCTGTAGAAGTTTCTTATTTTCCCACCCCTCTGGCCTCTTGTGAAAAGTATTACCATGCTGCAGAGGCCAGCTTTCAATTCAGAGATGAAACCAGATGTCACTGGCTGACATCTACTTCACTACTTTATAGCCAAGTTAGTTTACAGGAGGGTAGGAATGTGGTCCTCCTTTCCGCCTATGAAAAATGAAAGGTGAAGAAACACAAAGCCTGGATGTGGCTGAAGACTATAGCACAGGTCTCAGTGACAGCAAAGCATGACTCTTGTTTCTTGTTTCTTCCATTTTTACTGATGCACTGGAGTAAATTAGAAACAAAGATTTGTTATTCTGGAAGATAAGATATGGGAAAAAAAAGATTTGTTGAAAGAGATCATGAATTCATCATCTCAGTGCCATTTAAGGTAGGAATAATTTCCTAGTGTTTCATAAAAGCCAGTGTGAAATGGATCACATTTTTACATAGTTGCAGTGTCCAGCCAATCTGTTGCAGTACAGAAAACTGTGAAGGCAGCTCACACCTTCACTCCCCATTTCAGAAAAAGGAGGAAGGGCTGAACAGAAATCCCTGTTATTAGCAGGACCACCTGGATGACAGTGGGGAGCAGCAGCTCAGCTCTTGAATAAGGGAGGAAATCACAGGAGGTGATACCCAGGCATCTGACAAGCATTGAGTGTGGTGATGCTGTGACCCACTGTCTGGACATTATCATCATCCTACCCTGCTTCAGCTAGCAGGTTTTGGGTTCCCAAACCTTCTACACCAATCTGGGAGGACAAGAGCCACTGGCAACCCAGTTCTGCCAGGGACACATAGAACTTGAAGTACTAATGCCAGCTGAAAAGTCTTGAAAAAGTTGCAGTTTACGTCCACTTAGCAGACAGCAAGCAAAGAAGCAGCAGGAAGTATTGCATACTCCAGTATGTCTGACCCCATCTAGGGTGGGTAGTTCCTCTTTTTCAGGACACCTCTGGAGACTCTGAAATTGACTACTGTGCTGGATATTTCCTTTTTTACTGCTCCCTCTCAAAGGAAATTTCTAAGCAAGTTTTCATCTTTGATCAGAAAGGCTTTCAGAAGGTCTGAACTACCTACAGGACTGCTTAAAATAGCTCTATTGGCAATTATATGACTGCTCATGTTAAAATCCGCAGTGTCGAAACCTGCAAGTAGGCTGGAGATTGCTGAAGCAAAGCACAAGCCATGTTTGTATTAGGCACTAGCCATGACTTTGCTCCTTCAGGGATTTTCTGAATGTCAAGGTACTGATATTTCTTACTGATTTCTCTTCCAAACACTCGTAGTTTTCAGGCTCAGTTTTCACTAATCTGCACTTTCCTCCTGGGCTTCAGCATTTAGACAGTTAGACCATTACCAGCTGAGGGTCACCCATCAGCTTTTGAGTGGGCTGTAGACCCAGGAAGGTTACCAGCTGGCAAAGCAGTGACACCTTGGAATCAATTACCCTTGCAGTAGAACCAGTGAAGTTTCATTGCTCCAAATAATTATGCAGAGGTTAACAAAAACATTATTTTGCTGAGAAAGTTCAAGACAATACAATACAATTCGCTCAGCATCACTTTTCTGACAAAGGTGTTAAAAACACTAAAAGCTTATTTTCAGCAGTAAAAGAAGCTTATACAATTTAATGTGCGTAGGGTCTGTTGAATTCAAAAGTGCTAGATTTGCAGTCCCTTTTTCTGGATAGAACCACTCTTTAACTTGAATTTATTCTAAATTGCTGGTTGTTTGATCTTCTCTTTTCTTTACAATGTCAGTCTTTAGGGAAGACCTAAAAATCTAGTAAGGGATTACATATAATGCATATTAACTGTCCAAAACCTAAAGAAATAGGCTAAGACAAGGCAAGCTGGCCATGGGCAGGATTTGCTACTTTTCCTCTTCCCCATGTGCTTTCCCAGTCTTTCAAACCCTGGCAATTCAGACTATTACTGATAGCAATAAATCATCTCATCCTCAGCTATGGCCTGAAAGAAGAAGCAGTAAAATACTTCACAAAATAAAATGTACCTGAATAGCTGAATCTTTGATAGAGGACAGCTTATCCACAGGGAAGGATAAAAAAGGTGTAAAAATTGGAAAACATTTTGCTGCAGAAGAAATATAAAAAAGATGTCAGAGTAGCTAAAGCTGCAGACTGAGTAATGAAGGAAATCCAAAACTAAGCATTCTATCCACCAACAGAATTATAGGGCTGCTGAGTTAGACAATTGTATTTAGACACTTTACTCCTCATTTCACTCTTTATCAGCCTGAGGAATCTCACTCTTTGTCTCTAAAATGGCTCAATGAAATTGCTCCTTTCTTAAATGAAAAATGCACTGGCAAAAACCAAGCAGAACAGCACACAGGTCACCTGCTTTACAAAGCATTACTTGCTGTTTTGCAAGTGCATGTGCAGTTTTAAAGAATTATTAAGACCTTCCATGAAAAGAATGAAAGAAAAGACAAGGTTTCCTTCACTCTTGCTATGGAATAGAAAATTACAGGGAAATGCTGAACCATTGTATGTGGTATCTCATCTGGATAATATTAGCTAATAGTTTTTTATATAATGTACAGTATCATATAGATTTCCGATCGCTACTGATTTTCTTGTGCATAAGTCTTCCTATTAATCATAAAATACAGTGCAATTTTTTTTTTGCTAGTTTATCAACCATTAGTAACCTCTTTCCCAGATGATTCTTACACACATTTGGGGTGGCTGTAAAATAAAATAGTAACTTTCTAGTTTGTGTGTAAGGAAGCTTTAGGTCATGTACTGTATTATATTACTAAGCTGTAATAGGTAGAAAATACAGCATTAGCTTAGGCAGAGAGAACACCAGAACTGCATTTAAGATTACCACTTAGACGCACAATAGAAAATGTTCTAAATAGAAAATCTCTTTTGAGACGTCTACAAGGGTAATATTAGTGTGAAAGGGAAGAATCTTGGTAGAACTTATTGAAATCTGGATGTCTTAAGAAGCATGAAATGGTGGTGTTATTTTCTCCACCTTGGTAACACCAGAGGAACTATAAACACTTCAGTGATCCATCTCTGCTTTTACTCTCTTTTCTCATTTATATGTGTCTCAATGTCATGTTCAAATGCATTGTGGACCAATACTCCCCACACAAAGCATAAATGCATTAAGTTTTCCAGTGTTTAAAAGCATGTGCTTCTAGGTCTCCAGAGAGTGCCTCCAAACCTACACCTGAAGAAGGAGAAGAACATGTGCTGTTCTACTTCCTCACAACAAAGTGACTCCAAGTTCAGGGAAAAATACAAAAGTATTGCAAGAGTATGCTGGGCAGGCAAAACATTTTCTATTCAAAATTCCCTGTGGTTGTAACATGAGGGAAGGCTCCCCAGGAATTTTTGCTTTTTTTTTTTCTTTTTCAGTGTACTGGGCCCCTCTGAAAAGATGTATCATATTCACTGCTGAGTTTCATATTTTGCAATCTGCGCGAATCACGTGATGTGCAGCTTCTACTATGCCACTTGTTGTGAGGGTTCATTGTAGACCCTCTAATGAGCCTGCCATACTCCTTCAGCATGCACAGCACCGCCTTCTCAATCATGCCTTTCAAGAGATTAAGATTCAGTGATGCAATACAGCCCATGACACAAAGCCTCTTTTCAAACATAAAAGAGCCAATTGTTTTTACAACCTCCGAGCATGCACAATCTTTGCTTTACATGTCCATGCAATAAATGGCCTAAAAGTTTCATATCCTCCTTGCAATATGGAACTTGACCCTTGAAAATCCCTCATGACAATTCAACTAGTAGAACGGAAATCTTTTCCCAATACGCTAAGGATTCTGGCAAAATATTTGTACTATTTCCATGTATACATGCTTCACTACGCAGTCCTCCTTGCATATTACAAAAACTAACAACATTTTTGAAGCTATGTATATTCTACCCTGTCCATAAATTACTTCAGCTGCCTCCTGACTCCTCAGATTAAGTTTTTTTACTTCCAGATCCCTCTGGCAGGAGCTACATTTCAGAGTGTAGCTAAAATCTCTCTTCTTAGGGCAGCACTCATAGCATTAATACAAGTGTCAAGAGATAGGAGACACAAAGAAACTGACTTTTGTAGGCACTGGGAAGTGCTCGAAGATTTCTGCTCCAACTGATTCCAGGCTGCACTTTTATAGCATGGGGCTGGTAAGCTGGTGGAGCATCAGGGCACAACACGTGGCCTGGGGCAATGAGCACCTCTGCACAGTTGGCAGCTCTGGTGCAGAAACAATTCATAGCCTTTTCTATTTCAGACCTGTCCTGCAGTTTCTGAAGACCACTTTGAATTCTCATCTTGTTCTTTGACAACTTGTCTTGCTCAACTTTCCATTGTTTATTAATTGAATAAGAAAGCTATCTGCCCCAAATAGTTTAAAAAGTATTGAAAGTATCTCCAGTTCAACCAGGGCAGATGCAAGGCTTCTGGGGAATAATAATCTTCTACATCAAAAGGTGATGGGCAGGCCCTGGCAGAGACAGCAAAAGGGCTGAAGGTTGTACCTTCAGTGCACAAGCAGTGCAAATATCAAAAAGAACTAGTTCCAGGGGGAAAAAATTCAATTGCCCTACCAAAATGGATAATCAGGAGTGCAATCTACTGGATGCACAAATGAATTCTTCTGTTCCATGTGACTTTGGTAAGTCTGTAGTGCAGCAGAGGCTTGGTCTCTTCTTCAAGGAGTCATGAGAATGACTAGAAGAAAATCATATTCATGGAAATCCTGAAGTGTTTTATTATTTAGATTGGAGAAGGGAAGACCAAGGAGAGACAGTAGCAACAGTCTTCAGCTGCATTGAGGATGCCAGAAAAAAAGAAGGAAAGAAAGTCTTCCCTGTGTCCAATACAATTTTTAAAAGTAAATTATCCTCATTATCAGCAAGAAAGAATGAGGTTAAATATTAGTTTTTAATGCCAATAGCAAAAAATGTTGGGAAGTTTTGCTGTGGAGAATGATTTATACCCAATAGGGGAGCCCGCTAAGGGCCGAGTAGACAACCATCTGCAAAAAAAGAGCTGTTGCATAGTTATGCTGGGCTGGGATATGGGAGTGAGTTAGATGACCCTTTTGAGCTGTACTGCCCTGGACTTCTACAAAGAATCCATATCCTATCCTAAATCTCAAGTGATGTAGATGTTTAGCAAATATCCCTATCCACCTTGCAATCCCTGATTTAAGAGCACAGAACGTTCCTTCCCGACCACTCCATGGGCCTTGAAGAAAAGCCTGCATTTGCACAGTGCTGCAGACCTCTCTGGCATCATGTCAGGCATGCATGAGGGCTGAGGCAGGGTAGGGAGTTGATTTCACTCTTGATCTGACCATGCCAGCCCACCACACAGCCCTGGCCCAGCAACTCCCATTCCCAGAACCAAGTTGCCTCAAGTCAGCATATGCCTGTGAAATAAACCATCAAGGTAGATGAGAAAAAACAGTGGAGCAGAGGTGAGAGATGGGGAGTCAGTGCCAGCTGCAAGAGAAGCCTTGAGGAGAAGCAGCTGCTCCTCCAATGATACCTCAGAAGTTAACTGTGTGACACTGTCACCTCTTACCCTCACCCTACATGCCAACATACACGTAGAAGGAGCCTTGCTCCAGCAGGGTTTTTTTCACTGTCCTGCTCTTCTTTCCCCTGTCCCATGCTTTCAACTGCACTGTACTCACACTCTTTCCTTCTGTTACCAGCCACAGGAAAACTGCCTTCTTGGATTTCTAGAGATTTTTTACATTGCTCAGTTGTTTTAATATAAAACCACAGCTCCTCTTGTTAGTGAATGCTAGCATTTCAAACTGTAATATGTGCCATAAACGACATTCCATGCCATAAAATGTTGCAGAAAGATATACTTTTACTCCTAAAAGCAGTGGCTGGATTCTGCTGAACTGAATTTAGTGGAGATTCAATCAAAACTGAGACGAAAGAAAAGAACAAGATTCCAGGTTCACTGCAGAGTTCACTTGCAGTTTTTCCTGTCCCCGACAATAAGAGGATTACCTTAAATCAAGAGCATCAGTGTCAATGAGAACCAGAAAACTTAATACATAGAAGGACAAGGAGATCAAAGCTTAGCACCTGGAGAATACCACATGCTCTGGATTAATAAAACAATACACTCTGTTACATAAATCTTGAGCTAGGTTATTCATGGACAAACATACAAAAAAGAAATTACTGTAGAGCTCAGATAACAGATACTTAATACTGGTGCTCTCTCTATCAGAGAATATCCTCTCACATTATATGAGTGTTGACATAGAGCAGTGAGACATTATTTTGTTTTAAACACTTTTAGTCTAAACTTGACATTACTGTTTTTGGACCTGGATACTGCACATCTGCAAGTCAGAGGAAATACCAAAATCTTGCATGCTCCTTTGATTGCTACATTTAAGGTATCATATATGCTACCAGCTCAGCTGCTGCAAGGCATTAAAGTCCATTACTCCAGGCTTGTAAAGTACTTTGGAAATACTATAGACAAGGATTAGAGAAGATGAGTATTCCACATGGCTTCAGAAGAGATGATAAACAGAGGGTAAAAGCACTGTAGTTAAAGTGATATATTGACTGCATGTGGGGAGAAATAGCAAGAGATCCCTTCTGATGAGTATTTTGTTGAGTGGTTTTGAAATTATATGCTTTTATCAAGCAGTTATGTTTCTAAGATTAGCTTTGTTTACAGTGCCATACCTAAAAACTACTGATAGGCTGAAAATCAGGAAACTCAAGGAGTATGAACTTGGAGCACACTTCAGTTTTGGTCCTCTGTTGTGGGATGATTTGGAAGTGTTTGGAAGAGAGGAGAAGTTTAGAGGAAAAATAATCCAAATAAGCTTCACAAAGAGATATTACAATCAGCCCACAAACATAATATCCTTTATATGTTATCTAATCACTAAGTGGTCCTTTGATTTATTGGTTTGGTTTATCAATGAGGAGGCATATTTTCCCACAGATATGAAAATAGCATCCAAGCACCACATATGTGACATTCTGACCTACAGATACCACAAAGAGCCACTCATCTGTGCAACATAAGCATTGCAGGAGAAAAGCAACTCTTTAATATAGGAAAACATCACAGGACAGGAAAAGAAAAGGAATAACTGTCCCCCTCTCCAGTGTCCAGACTCATCCAAGAAAGCTGCCACCTTGGAAACAGTACTTCTGTGCTAGGAAATTATTCTCCTTTCAACATGGCTGGTTCAAGCTTCATGTGGCATTCAAAGCCTCTGCCAATTTTGTTAATTTTTAGTTGCTGAAGGCCAGCAAATCCCCCTGCTATAATCAGGTATAGTGTCCACATGGCTATTATGGAAGAAAGCAAGTCTTTTATGAGCTTGAGATCCAGTCCAGGGAGAGTCAAAAGGGCTGACAATGTGTCAATGCAGAAGTTTACACAATGACATAGATTCGGAGCAATCTTATTTCCAAACACTAGCAAAAAAAATCCAAACAATTAATAATGAATCCTTCAATTAAATATGCATCTAAGAAAATGGTTTTGCTGTGTATTGTGGTTTAAACCCAGCCAGCGGCCAAGTACCTCACAACCATTCATTCAATCCCCTACCAGCAGGATTGGGGAGACAATCAGATGGATGAAAGCTGGAAAATTCGTGGGCTGAGAAACGGTTTAATAAGGAAAGTAAAGGCTGTGCACACAAGCAAAACAAAATAAAGAATAAATTCAGTGCTTCCCATGGGCTGGCAGGTATTCAGCCATCTCTAGGAAAGCAGGGCCCCCTCACACATAGCACTGACTTGGGAAGACAAATGACACTACAATAAATGTCCCCCCCCTTTCCTGCTTCTTGTCCCCACTTTATACACTGAGCTTGGTGCCACATGGTCTGGAATATTCCTTTGGTCAGTTGGGGTCACCTGTCCTGGCTCTGTCTCCTCCCAACCTCCCAAACACCCCCAGTCCCCTCACCAGTGTGGCAGCACCAAAAGCAGAGAAGGCCTTGGCTCTGTGCAAGCCCTGCTCTGCAATAACAAAAACATCTCTGTATTATCAACCCTGTGTTTAGCACAAATCCAAAACACAGCCCCATGCCAGCCACCGTGAGGAAGATTAGCTATCTCAGCCCAAATCAGCACACTGTGGAAGCAAGCTGAAGTGGTGTAAAGTTACCATTGTTTCCTCGGTGCTCTTTAGTACTCTGTTATTTTACATACGTAAAATATGTCCTATGGTTTGGTATTATTAATTTGACAGAAAAGACTCGAGAAGACTGTAAGCTGAGGTTGAACTAGGTGACCTCCTGAGATCCCTTCCCATCTAATTTTTCCTGTCATCCTGTGGTCTTACTATGATTTATTTCTATTAGATGGAGATGGAGATTTAGTAGGACAGAAGGAAAGGAGCAAATTTTTGCTGGTATCTGATTCAGTGACAAAAAAATTTGAACAGAAATAAGGCAGCAACTGGACTCTCAGGGGAGGGTCAGAGCTGGTGAACAGAAAGGAAGACAGTAAGTGACAAGCATGAGAAGGACTCAGGCTTGGAGGGCTCTCCAAGACAGTATTGATGGCATGGATAGCTTCTTGTAAGTATGGGTGCCAAACCATGCTGAGACAGGGCAGCAGCAGAGGGAACACTAGAGCTGCCATACCGAGCACTGCCTTCTCACTTAGGCTGGACCTGGTTCTGAGACCAAACTGAACTCCATCTCACTCTGCTGCCAGCCAACACTCTCACCAAGAGGGGACTGGGTTTTACTATTACACCTCTAAGTTTGAGTGGCAATTGTTTAAGCAATGGAGCAAGGCTTTTGTTCTACTTAGTGACACAATTTATAGCTTGGTGTCAGAAACAGGGATCTGCCATAGGCAGGTTGCTTCCCAGGCTCTCTCGTAAACCTGTTTCATCGTCCAGGCTGCTCCTGGACTAGGTTTGCCTCTACTTCAATTGCATTTTATATAGTACTGTGAATTCAGATGGACATAGTGAGAGTTAATTAATGTCAGTCATACTGATGAATTCTTCTAATGTAAAATATGAAGTGGCTGTAAATTAAAGGTACAATAACCAATAGCTCCACAATCTTTAGATAGTCCCACTTCAGTAGAGCTGCAGGGGAAATGTAGGAATGATAATAAATACATCATAAACATTAAAGAGCCATAAAATAGCCACATATAGATCCAATAAAACTTAATATAAGAATAATTCAAGCTGGGCTGAAAAGCTGTCGTGGTTTCACCTGGAGAGAAAAAAACTCGGGGAAAAGTTCTCTCTGTGAGAACTCCCTCTGGGAGCTGATGAGACCAATTGGAGGCTGGTTTGGTTATTGACAGCCTGAAGAACTAATTGGAGAAAGTTAGTTCGCTCCGTGAACACACATTTTGAAGGAGGTAACCCGGAAAAGAGCTCTCTTTCTTTTCCGGCAGCAGTGCAGGTAACACCGGCCCGGCCTGGCTCCACTGCAGGCCTGTGGGGCTGGGGGTGGGGGCAGGACATGGCCCCCTGTCTGTGGAGCTGGCATGGCCCTGCAGGGAGGAGGAGGGGTGGCCATCCACAGTGGCCAGGGA